>CM072679.1:1962500-2107500 GCA_036884735.1 Huso huso | reverse complement strand
AAATAGGAATCTGGCCCTTTAAGAAATGTTCTATTGAGGGTAAGAGAGGAAGTGTTCAGGGCTCCTGACAACAGCTGTTAGGGAAGCTGTGTTGCGGGGTGGATCATTTCCTTGCTGCACCACTGATCTTAATGGAAACACTGGTGTCTGGCGGGCCCACACTTTGCTTGATCTGTGGCTCACGATTTCAGGAATCTGGACAATGAGGTCACCAATTCACACGTGTGCAATGGTAGCCTGCCCAGGGGCAGTAAACATGCCAAGTACAGGACTGAAGCGCAGACGGTGATCTGAGCAGAACGATTTTTTTCTTTTTCCCCCAAAACAGCATTTTCCACAAACCTAGATAAAGTGCTCGGGTTCCTCCTTCCTAGCAGGGAAGCCCCTTTGATTTATTTAGAAGACATCGTTCTGGGCGTCCCAGGTGGGAAGCAGCCTGTCAGCAGCTCATTTTGTAGCACTTAATACAAATCTACACAGCAAAGAGCTCTGCGTGGTAAAGTGACATACAGCTGCCTGGAGAAATGCTTAGTGATCCTCAGACTGAATGTGGCACCAATTAATTATAGCAGCGCTACACCTGCACCCCCTCAGTGCACACCCTTCTATACTAATGCAAAAGCACAGCATTGTTAAAGCAGAAATCAGCAAAGTTCAGGGAGGGCCGGTAAAGCAAATTAAAAAACATGGCAATCTGTGTTAAACTCCAGTAAATCCTGTGATGCAGTCATGCAGCCTTTACAATAGCTGTTCTGTGTCAAATCAATTAGTCTAAACATATCCTCTCCGCTGCAGAGGGGATTGTAACGGTGCCCAGCGCTGTGAGCTTAATAGCCAGTACAGAAAGGCAAGGGCGTGCAGGGTAATGAACTCAACCACTGTTTCTATCTTTATGAAACGCGACATTCATGGGTAGTTAATCTGGTGCTGCACCTCCATCCGAAAAAACAGAAATACCGACCCCCTCCCCCCCGGTGGTTGTGCTGGGATGAAATAGAATAAAATAAAAGAAATACATCCGCAACCATTGGGCAATTAGGGCATTCCCAGCAATGACAACACGGTGGTTTTGAAATGGTAGCCCGCTGCCTGTCTGGCACCGCAGTGTGTATTAGTTCATGCCATTGTGACACCAAAATGTTCTCATTCTACCAATGGCAGCCCCACCCTATTGCAGCTGCCGAGTCATCATTGCTCCTCCGTACAGAACCAGCGCAGTGATAGAGCAGCTCCTTTGGGGGCGGCATTCTTCACAGGCTGGCTGCATCGCACTGATTTCATGCTGCGTTCGGGAGCCAGAAATATCATGGGACTTTGGAATCTGGTTTCCGGGTTCAAATCTATGCTGGAGGATTGGGTGGGGCAGGATTGAGAATCCAAGGAATGGTGATATGTTTGGAATTTCTCATAAAAAGCATTAGAGGCGTTCCATGAAAGGAATCTGACCGGCCAAATCACATAACAGCACTGTCCCGTGTAATTTTAAAGTTTTGTGTAAAGCATTATTTATATATACACAGTTAAAATGTGATGTTATTTCCATCTCATACAAACTATCAGATGCAAAGCCATTTCAGATGGCTGTATCACATCAATATCAGGCTCTGCTACACTGTATATTAGAAGAGCTTATGCAAGGCAAGAGGCAACGTCATTCGAAGGTTCAGAAAGCATCCCTCCCGCACAGCCCGACCAGACAGGCTAATGGTGCGTGTGTAATGATGTAGCAGCACTAACGAGGCATTGTTTAAAGGCTCGCTCGATGTTCATGATTTTACCAGGTCAGTGCGCTGTATTGTTATAATGTGGAGGCACAGATGTTCACAGAGGAGGCCGTGCACCCAAGCAATGGGATCAGACACATTCGTTTAGGAGTCAAAGAGCTAATGAGATTAGGGCTGCATGTAATAGAAGGAACCCCACTTCCCCTTTACATGTCCTTCTTCCCGCTGCTGCTGCTCGTCCATGCAGGGCGAGAAATTGGATTAATAAAATAATTAGCTTTTTCGCTTTGTGTTTGTGTGTGTGATTGGAGAGGGCTCAGGTGGCTGATGAATAATAATATTAGTGCAGACTCCCTGGTTGATCGCACATGTGTTTTATTCAAAAGGGCTCTTACAATAAAATAAGAAACAAAACTAACAGAAATATCCCAATCCAGATTTTGACCTACCTTAAATATAATGTTTCTCTACACACGCTGTCTTTATACAGTTTCTTGAATGGATGGATGTTTGTCTGTTTCTAATAAAGCCTGTGACTCTTAGAACTTGTGAACGACCTGTTGGTTTGATATTAAAATCTGTACACACCTTTATTTATATAAGCACAACAGCAGACTGTTCCAGCAAAGCGTTCCCCCCAAAACACAGAAGGTTTCCCCAAAAGTGTACAGTTAACAGCTTTTACAAATGGGAATCAAAATACATCAGTAAATGTATTTTGGACTGAAACAGCAGGGATGCAAATAGTGAGACTCTCCTTGCAGAGCAGTTTGAGCCACTCCTGGTTTTACAAGCAGACACATGATAGAAATCACATGGCTCAAGCGTGTCACATTTAGGACTGGTCAAAGCTGCTATGCTAAACCTAACCAGACCAGAATATAATCAAACTGCTATGCACATAAAGTACTACTAGAATAGCAAGTCCCTGGAACTGTCTATTTCGTATCTGGAGAACGTTATTGCGAGCTAGTCTAGACCACATCCTCACAGTGCTCAAGTAAAGGATGTGGTCTAGTTACCCTAAATATCCAGCTCTGCTCCTACGTGAAGATTACTCCCCTACGATGCGGCTTGCTGTCACCTCTTCTTGCAGCTACAGAAGGTGAAGTATGAGAAACGCGGCCCTGCAGTTTGTGGTTCAAGGCCTCTTCCTGCTCCGTGCGGCCGCTGGCTGTCATCTCTCCCTGCGCACGATGTGCAGTATGCGAATGTCCTCGCTGCGGTACTCCTCGTCCTGCTTCTCAAGGGGGATCTCTGCAACGGCAAAGTCCCTCCGCAGCAGCTGTGCAGGGAGGAAACAGCGGGGAGCGTCAGGAGAGGCAATCCGCAGCAAAAATAAAAATCTTTTTTAAAGCAATAAAAGACTCTTTGTGGACAGATTTATGCTAAGTTTTTTTGTGAAAGGTAAATTAGTGGGTGTATTAGATTGCCAACCTGAAGCCTTTACCTAGATGCACATGCTGGCAAATGTATCTACATCCCTATCTATTGACATACAGTGCTGTTTAACCTGACAATACGAAAGCAAACTTTAGATTATCATGCAGGTCCAGTTCACTATTTGAAATGTTCCACGATACATTCACACTTGATGTCAGAACCTGGGAACCTATCTAGGGTGTCTTGCTGGATCACGCACAGGGTGTGTTCCAATCTGGTGAGCTCAAGATAAATTCTCAATATCTAGACCAGTTTGAAATGTCAAAATCCTGAGATAATCTTGTGATCTTGAAAAAAACACAATCCCCCACCCCCACCACTGAACTATAAATGGCCCAGCCTGAGAATTATCTGCCTTGCCTGTCCAGAAGGGGGCGCTGAACTGTGATGAGGTGAACAATGCCCAGGCCCACTCGGCACATCCAGGATTGAAACTAGTGAGCTCCTGACTGTCTGGAAAGCCTTCGACTCATTGAGTCAATCCATGATTCCTCAGTGCAAAAACAACGCAGCAGAGGCGGGACTCACCTCAAAGAACAGCTGCTCCACCTGGGGGTTGTTGCCCATGGTCCTCTGCTCATAGCAGCAGATAATGCAGGTCTCCGCACTGGCCAGCTCTCTCAGGGTCTTCACAAGAGGATCCAGAGACTGAGGAGACAGGGAAAGGCAAGCTCAGCTACAGCTCCACACGGCAGCCCTTCTCACCGCTGCTCGGGCTGCAGTTTCAAAGAATAAGTCAGCAACATACACCCACACCCCCAATTCCCACTGTTGTGAAAACAAACTCAGGGCCAGCAGTATGAAGAAAGAGTAGATTTCTACATTACTATGACCCATGGTATGTACATGTAAAAATATGGACGGATAAAAGTACGGGTTCCTCCATATATCCCAACACTCTGGTACGCACAGTCGTGTGCTGCTGAGGAATGCGCTTCCCAAGTTACCTCACAATCCCATAAGCAGTTCTCTAGATATGTGTACATCTTTAAAGTGTTGCATTCATATGTACGGGCGCAGTGATAAAAAAAAACAAACAAGGGTAACACTTTAAAACAAGTGTCTGTTCGTGATTATTTCAGGTGTATGAAGGGAAATGTTATGAAGTCATGCTTGCGACTTTTGAATTCAATACGAATTGGTGTGTCTGTAATGATGTAAGGAAATCATGTGTTAGTTACTTTGGAATTACAGACACTTATTTTAAAGTGTTACCAAAACAAGCAAAGACAAGTCGGAGCAGTGAAAAAAAAAAAAACACAACAAATCGACTCTTTGTAATGCATGTTGTCTATGAATCTGGCCTCTAGCCATTGCACATAGGAGGAATAATGGCTGTTTGTAAGACTGGGATGC
Organism: Huso huso; assembly: GCA_036884735.1. Classification (NCBI taxonomy): domain Eukaryota; kingdom Metazoa; phylum Chordata; class Actinopteri; order Acipenseriformes; family Acipenseridae; genus Huso; species Huso huso. The sequence goes on along the minus strand of CM072679.1, from coordinate 2,102,977 downwards.
TTCCAGTGAGATACAGTACCACGCTCAAAACACTGGGGCACACATTGAGAACAAAGCCACAGGGCCAGTCTGTGAAAATGCAGCATTTGTTACACTGATAATAAATCAGATATCAAGCTAAGCCTTTCATAGCCCTTGACTTCCACAGCGATGGAGAGCTCCAATTCACACAACTTCCAGCATCAAACAATCTTGAGCTAGCCATTGCCTCCATACTGGGACATCTTATCCAATTGTAACCTGTTAATTGTGTTTCTGAAGCACAGTGTATCCAGAGGGTTCTGGTGTTATGCATGCTAGCATCCCAGTACGCTCAAACTGCTTGTCTTGCTGCGAAGGAAGATCCAGGGGTTCCAGGAGAAGCACAAGCATACAGACAACTCTATTTCATTTTTCTAATTCATTTTTATTTTAACACTTTCTTGGTCCAACACTGTTTTTACCCTTGAATATCTACATGTATATTGATAGTATATTCACATGTTTTACTGGGGCTGAGTGACAGTATACTAAAGTCACACGTGGAGTCCCTTTAGAAAGGTTTACCATGGCAGGCAGTTGTTTTATTAAATGGTTGTTTTTCCAATCACAAGAGAGAAAACACATCTTTACCTGCTCGTAGTAAATGCAATCTGCCATGAGAATGTAATCAGGTGAAGGCAGAAACTCACTCCCGTCTTCCCCCCTTCGTGCAAAGGAACAGAGAGAGAAGCATTTCAGGATTGTTTTATTTCGCTACCTTCTACAATTAGACAGACGTTCCAAGACATCTCTTTAAGTTAGATTGAACTTGCAGCCGTCATACTGGAAGAGGCGCTGTCTTCAGTTCCTGTGAGGCACAGGGGCTATTTTAATGATTTAAACACTGGCTGACTTAAATACCACCGCTTTTTAATTCTCTAGTCTAGCACCTGCTGGAGTGATCACTGACTCACTTATTAGTGAGTTGCACACAATAAAAATACAGTGGAACAAGATTCACAATATTCCTTCCTCTGAACTCACAGCTGTGGATATTGTTTCTTATCTATACTGTGTTCTGGTATTTCAGACAACACCATTTTAGATAACCTGTTGCTTTTACAGTATGCATGGATTTGTCAAGAGAAAGAGATCAAATAAAACAAACAAGCAAGCAAACAAAATGAGTGTAAGTGCTGTACAAACCATTTTAGAACCTTGGCTTGGATCGACCCAGTGACCAGGTGCTGATTCTCTTTAATATTCACTTCCATTAAACTCTGCAGGTCCTCCAAATCAGTCACTGTGACACAGGCCCTGGGGGAAGAAAAAAAGGCCACGCCTTTATCAAAAATCATTGGATTACATTACAGATCGCGCTCTCCTGGTTAACTGCAGATTTGCTGTTCAGTAAAGTTTGCAGTCCCCGCTCGCTGGCTAGTTTAAGAGACCTTGTGATTTTAACCAGCCAAGAAAGCCGAAACATCCGATCAGCTCATCCCCTACTGGAAGCGCGTTTAATCAATATTCTGCACCTTCTGCAACGAATTACATTTTTAAATGTGGGGTTGTAGCACCACCCAGTGGCCACCAACAGTGTTGTAGTAGAACGTTTTCATTTTTACTGTCATGATGATACATTCAATTGTGTTTTGTAATTATTCTGAGTGGTTCTTAGAGGCATTTTCAAAATATTGTTTTATATTTTCAGTAACGTTAATGCCATTTTACCCGAGTTCAGGATCGCTTCCTCCGATTCTCTTTCACCACACTAACAAGTCTTGTGATGTCGAATCGAATGTTTGTTTGCACTGCTGGCATTCCGCAGTGCCTGTCAACTCTATGATCTAGCCCACGTTACACGTGTCTATGGTGAAACTATACACAACCTGGGCATGTAGCACATGATTCAGTGCGTTTCTCGAAACTTCAATGAGACACTATATTTGAGAGTACAGTAACTGCAGTAGAACAATATTTTATTTTCACATGCTTTTTCTTTTTATGATCGTTTTATATGAATGTGAAAATGTTACAATGTATATATATATATACATGTATATATATATATATTTCTTGGGATTCATTTAGACGTTGACTGAGTCTCACCCTAATGTCGCTGCCATGAGACCCACAACTCCCGTCCCCGAGCCCAATTCCAAAACTCTGTTGTTCACCCATTTATAAACTCCGGTGCTGTGCTCGACAAACTGCTCCGTTTCCAGGTATTTTGACAACACGATGGCCGCGTCCCACACCACGCAGCCCACGTCGCCTTTGCTGCATTGCTTAATGCGCAGCGGGGAGCCCGCTCGCCTCTCCACTTCTCGGGTGAAATATTCACCTCCCGACTCTCCCACTACCGGCGCCTCCATCTTGAGTCTAACAAAACAAAAGTACTGAGGAGGGAGGACAGCAGCTCTGTAGAAACGTGATGTCAATTAATGGAGACTATTTGCCAGTAGGCGGCGCTGTGTACTGCCTGTTCCTTTCAGAGAAACAAAGATTATCGCGCCGTTCTGTTGTTAGCATTATGAACACATATAAAAATAATTAAAAAAAAAAAAAAAAAAAAACAGAGAAAGCAAAATAAACAATTTAACTTACTTATTAAATGTGATATCTGCTGTGTTTACTTCTGGTTTTTTTTTTAACTTTATCAAAAGGAGAAACACACCTGTTATCTGGCCCGCTAGGCAGACCATATCAACTACAGTATTTTACATCTTTTTTTCTATTCTTACCTTCTGGTAACATTATTTTCATTTTGAAGCAGCTCCACAGCTGAAAGCATACCGGTAATTATTATATATGGTTGTTTGTTTGTTTTTTAAATTATGAACGCTCTCCTGAGTGTAACGGTTTTTCTGAAGTATATCCCATGCTCGCGCCGCGGAGGCGGGGTGTTGCTCGCGCCGCGGAGGCGGGGTGTTGCGCGCGTCTTTGTCGGGTGAGGTTGAACGGATCACTCTTCTGCAGATCTTTACTTTATACTTCTCTTTTTTCACTCACTCTCTCACTCACATTCTCGCTGTAAAGATGTTTCGTAGCGCTACTGAGGAGACGACAGGTGGCAGCTCATTGTCCGGCCGCTGCTCCCAGTCTCCGGTAACGCCTGCCCCGGTTACTCTGCCACAGACGCCGCGGACTGGGTCCTGGAGCTCCGGCTCCGGCTCTTTCCGAGCCGCAAGCACTGGCAGCGGTCCGGCCACCTCCTCAGGGGCCCGCACATCAGGGGCCGCCGTCGGCAGAGCTAGCGCCAAAGCAGGGTCCAGAGGCGGTGAGTATAATTGATATTGTTAGCCACCTCCATCAGGGGCCTACATTAATAGGGTGGTGAATAATTATTATATTGTTATTATTATTATTATTACATTGCATTTATTATATTAAGGCCTATATTAACATTAAAAGTACATACCGTGGTGAAGAGATTATTATTATTATTATTATTATTATTATTATTATTATTATTATTATTATTATTATTTATATTAAGGCCTATATTAACATAAAAAGTACAGTCATCATACTATTATTTACGGTACATTATTATTATTATTATTATTATTATTATTATTATTATTATCCTTTATTATTATTGCTGTTATTTTTCAGTTAGTAAATTAGTTTAGATAGTTTCATAAGGACCCCTGGGGCTGCTGTGTTTTTGTGTTCAAAGTTTATTTTTGGTATGAAAACTACCCTACTAATGTGTGTTTGTGTTCAGATAGTTTCAGTTAGTATATGAAGACTACCCTGGGGCTGCTGTGTGTTTGTGTTCAGATAGTTTCAGTTAGTATATGAAGACTACCCTGGGGCTGCTGTGTGTTTGTATTCAGATAGTTTCAGTTAGTATATGAAGACTACCCTGGGGCTGCTGTGTGTTTGTGTTCAGATAGTTTCAGTTAGTATATGAAGACTACCCTGGGTGTTCAGATAGTTTCTGCTGTGTTTCAGTTTGTGTTCAGATAGTTTCAGTTAGTATATGAAGACTACCCTGGGGCTGCTGTGTGTTTGTATTCAGATAGTTTCAGTTAGTATATGCTGCTGTGTGTTTTTGTATTCAGATAGTTTCAGTTAGTATATGAAGACTACCCGGGGCTGGGCTGCTGTGTGTTTGTGTTCAGATAGTTTCAGTTAGTTTCAGTTAGTTTGTATGAAGACTACCCTGGGGACTGCTGTGTGTTTGTATTCAGATAGTTTCAGTTAGTATATGAAGACTACCCTGGGGCTGCTGTGTGTTTGTGTTCAGATAGTTTCAATAAAAAGACTACCCTGGGGCTGCTGTGTGTTTGTGTTCAGATAGTTTCAGTTAGATAAGTGTGTTTGTATTTATGAAGACTACCCTGGGGCTGCTGTGTGTTTGTATTCAGATAGTTTCAGTTAGTATATGAAGACTACCCTGGGGCTGCTGTGTGTTTGTGTTCAGATAGTTTCAGTTAGTATATGAAGACTACCCTGGGGCTGCTGTGTGTTTGTGTTCAGATAGTTTCAGTTAGTATATGAAGACTACCCTGGGGCTGCTGTGTGTTTGTGTTCAGATAGTTTCAGTTAGTATATGAAGACTACCCTGGGGCTGCTGTGTGTTTGTGTTCAGATGTTTATATGAGATAGTTTGGGGCTGCTGTGTGTTTGTGTTCAGATAGTTTCAGTTAGTATATGAAGACTACCCTGGGGCTGCTGTGTGTTTGTGTTGAGATAGTTTCAGTTAGTATATGAAGACTACCCTGGGGCTGCTGTGTGTTTGTATTCAGATAGTTTCAGTTAGTTTGAAGACTACCCTGGGGCTGCTGTGTGTTTGATAGTTTCAGTTAGTATATGAAGACTACCCTGGGGCTGCTGTGTGTTTGTGTTCAGATTCCTTAGCCCTGGGGCTTGGTGTTTCCGGACTCCAATATGAAGACTACCCTGGGGCTGCACCAGATTCCTGCCTTGGAGACCGGAGCTCCAATACGGGACGGGCGAGTGTGCCGAGTTTCACCCCGGGCACCAGCAGCTCCTCAGTGTGGGGCTGCGGGACCCCTCGGCTCAAGAGGACCCCTGTCTCAGCCGGCCATGGGGTGACAGCCACCTACCGAGCACGCACACCCCAGACTGAGCACACAGGTACAAAACACAGAGGCCTTCAACTAGCTAAATATGTGTTCTTAACCCAAGCTAGGGCTCTCTCGCGGACTGAACAAGGGAAGGGTAGGGTACTGGTGAAACAGGGTGGAGGCTGGGTGCGAACCTGCAAGAGAGCGTCCTGATCACTGTGCAAAAGAGCCGGGTTCGACAGGGCATCACACGACACTGCCAGCTTCAACCTGCCCACTCCTCCAGTCACTGCCTCTCTCTCTGCCCTGCAGTTGTGAGTAGGGTTTCCCTTTCCAGTGATCAGCTCAAGCTGCTGTTATGTGTGTCGTTCCCCAGGTATACAGAGACCTTTGCCCAGCTGCAGCTGCCTTGCAGCATTTACTACTGACTGAGCTGTTATCAGTTATTATGTGGAATAACTTTCTGTGTATCTTGAGAACACTTCATTTGCTTCCCTAATAAGGTCTTAAATACCACTTATCCAATTTCCATTAAACCGTTCGTTGCCATTTCTGCTTCTGTACTATTCAGTGCATACTGTACTGTTGAGAAAAGTCATGGTTGTCACCTTTTTTGCCATACTGCTAGGTGGCGGGGGTATGTGTTACTGACACACAGTTTAGAATGGCAGTTTCAAGCTGCTTGTTGTGTGGTGTCTCCTGTGCAGTGACCACCTCCTCCTCTGTGTCATCGGCCACGGTTGCCTCGGTAATTGTGGCGGTGGTGGAGGGCCGTGGCCTGGCCCGGGGTGAGATCGGCATTGCCAGCATTGACCTCAGGTGTCCCGAGTTAATACTGTCCCAGTTCCCAGACACAGGGACATACGCCAAGGTAAAACAAACAAACAAACAAACATTTTACTAACATAGTCTTTTTTCAGCACTGTCAAAGTAACCAGCGCCGTACAGCTGAGTCTGGTAGATTAAACTTTTAACCCTTTTGTGTAAACTGTCGTTTACATTTTAAACTGTCGTACCTGTTTGCAATGGGAAAGTAGACTTGATTTAATATAGTATAGTCCTTATAGTTTATATTTTGTGTTTATATTTTACTGTTGCATTTATTTCAAATTTCAAATAGATTTTCACATACAGTCGATATATGATCACATTCTATTGCCAAGACGCTATAAATGATTAAACAAGGCAAGATCATCATATAACAGTACTTTTTAGATAAATAGTTTGCAAACTACTAACCCATACGAATTTGTATTTCTGTTTATCTTTTAAACCTTTACAACCTTGCCAGTGATGTCTGTGTTTGTGCAGGTTGTGACGAAGCTCCACATCCTAACCCCTTTGGAAATATTAATGCCGGACACAGCCAGCGATAAGGGCAAAGGGACGAAGCTGTTCGGTCTGATTACAGAGAACTTCAGGGTAAGAAAACGGAAACTGGAGTGAGAAATCTCAGAGTGGTCTTTACAGACAGGTGCTCCTTCTGTGCAGTCTTTACTACAGGTTTGACAATGTCCCCTTCAGTCACGGTGTGTATCATTGTGCCACATTAAGTTTCTTATCTGTGTATCTATTTTATAACGCATATACCGGTATGTTTTTTTTCAAGGTTTTGGCAGGGCAACTTCTTGAACTCCATCGAGTTCACACAAACTGTTATAAAATCTCAAATAAAAACATTTATAAATCGCACCCGAAGGGGGTATAAAAGCACTGCACAGGCGAGTTCATGTCCGTGGCTGCTCAAGTTTATCTGTGTCATGCTTCAGGAGCAATCTATGTTTATCAGTATCTTAAAAACACGCAATTACAGATTCTAAGCCAATCATAAGAAATTAAGTCGAGTAGACAAATGTTTTGGCTCCTGCCTTGATCAATGTTAGGGTGCTGTAGTGTGCTGTTCATAGTGAGCTGTTCATTGTTGTCCTGTAAGGGAGCTGAAAATGTTTTCATGCAACTGCATGAATATACAGAAAGCCTGTGTATCTGTTGTATTTTTTTTGTATCTCTTTTTTCTCAGAACGTGGCTTTCACTGCAGTACAGAGAAAGTACTTCAATGAGCGAAAGGGGCTGGAATACATTCAGCAGCTGTGCGCTCCAGAGTTCAGCACTGTGCTCATGGAGGTCCAGGCTAAGTATGTATCGCTGTACGCTGACAGAGTGCCAGGGGCTCCTACAAAGCCTGTTTAAAGAGTCGTCCCGTTTCGGTGGATTCACCCGTTGGTGCAGAATCTTTGATAACTACTGTATTCACTTTTTATTTTTTTAGATACTATTGTCTGGCTGCTGCGGCAGCTCTGCTGAAGTACTTTGAGTTTATCCAAAACTCTGTTTACGCCCCCAAATCCCTGAAAGTGAGTTTCCGAGGCAGCGAGCAGACAGCCATGATAGACTCCACCTCCGCCAAGAACCTGGAGCTGGTGCTGAACAACAGAGACCTCAGGTAACAAAACTCCTGGGGGGATAATTTAATGGTGCAGACAGTGGCTGATCTAAATACTGTCGTTCTTTAACTCTATATTGATACAGCTGTGTCCCCACCCCACTCCCCCAGCTTAATTTATTGGTCTTATTAACATTGCTACATGCTAAAAATGCAGTGAGGTTCACTGGAGAAAAAAAAAAAAGAGTTTTATACTGTAGATTGTAGGGTGACTGTATAAAGATGTTAAGACTATTAAGACTATTAAAATACAGCAAACACTTTTTTTCTCATTAGTTATTTATTTAAAGATTTTTTTTTTTTTAAATCAAATAAACACTTACTGTACCCAGCCCAATTTAGTAAACGCTTAACCAATGTCAAGAAAAAAACGTGTAATATACAGCATACAGTATGACTGCCAGTGTACATCAGTGTAACAGGCGTGGATGCTTCCTTGCAGGAGCGACCACACGCTGCTGGGTGTGCTGAACTACACCAAGACCCCCGGGGGCAGCCGCAGACTGCGCTCCAACGTGCTGGAGCCACTGCTGGACACCGACACCATCAACACGCGGCTGGACTCCGTGCAGGAGCTGCTGCAGGACGAGGAGCTGTTCTTCGGCTTAAAGGGGGGTGAGGAGGGGACAGGGCAGGGGTCTGTATAGGGTCCTTGTTCAAAATACTGACCCTAATGCATTGATTGTTTCCCTCTGTCTGTCTGTCATGTCTGTCTGTCATCGCATTAACTGCGTTGAATTTGTATCTGCTAGCGTTCTAATACGTTTGCATTTGAGTCTAATGTGATTCATTTCGGTTCCTAATAGCGAGATTATGAGAACCCACTGGGTCAGTGATCTATTCTGTCCCAATGGTTCTTAATTGTTTCCTTCCTAGCTGGGCCTCCCTTTATAATAATGTGTCCTAATAAGCCTGGTCTACCAAGAGTTAGGATGTAGTCTCTTGAGCTGGACTGAGTAATGACAATGTCTTGCCCTTGGATATGGTATAGCTGCTAAGTTTGCTTTTCTTTACCTGTTTGAATGTGATTGTAGCGACATCTGCTGGAAGCCTGTGTGTTGAGCTTTACTGTTCTGGCAACTGATGTCGCAATTTCATCAAAAAAAAAAAAAAAAAAAAGTTTTTTGGTTACTTCCTTTTTCTTATTTTTGTGAAATATTTCAGATCTCTTGTTAGTCCTTTGAACAGAACATTTGCTCCTGCTCTATCTGAGGTTTAAAAAAAAAAACAACAACATGAGAAGATTTACCGATTATATCTCCTGGACAAGGTGCCTGAACGCAGATGTATAAAACAGACATGTGCTGACTGGCGAGTAGGAGCAGAGCAGACTCTTTTTATGCTGGCTGCCTGTGTGTTAACAGTGTTCTCTCTGTTCTTTTTTAGCAATTGCACGCTTTCTGGATATTGACCAGCTGCTCTCAGTCCTGGTACAGATCCCCAAGCAGGAAACGGTACCCACACCCATCTCCCATATCTGTTTATCAATCGTCCCCATACTTTTTTGTCTACATATACTACAATATCAGTCTGCAGTTTCGAGTGGAGTTATCCTAAGAGTTAAAGTTCTGATTACCACTCCTTTGAGTTTGTCCTTCATAACTGAGTAGGGTGGAAAGAGGAAGAGAGAGAGGGGGTGTGAATGAATTTGTTGCGTTACAGTTGTTTTTTTTTTTCTTTCTATTGAAGGTTCAGTTGGCTGAAGCAAAGATAATGCACGTGATTAACCTGAAGCACACTCTGGAGCTGGTGGCGCCTTTAAAGGTCTGTAATCTCTTCCAGAGTGGTCTCTCTCCTGAGTCATTACCGGATTAATGGGCCCCCCGAGTGACTCACCTGGTACAGGCATGACTGCGTGCTGTGCAGGGTGAACTGCACGGTTTCTGACCTTCATTGGCTCTTGCGCTGCCATTGGTTAGGGAGGCAACATCTCTATGGACTCTTTCTCCACATCTTGCAGCAGACCCTGCTGGCCTTTTCCTTTGTCCTCCAGGTGCAGATGCTAGCCGACACCCGCCGTCGAGCTCTTGGGTGTAAAGAGGCTTGGTTGTAGGATAGGATGACGCCCACTGACCTTCAGATCTCCTCAGCTTTTGTGGAAAGACATTTTTTCTTACTTATGTATTTCATACCAGGCATTTACTATATTAATGTGAAGGCTGTGTGCGTGTGGGTAAATGTGAAGCAGACAGTACCACTGCGGATAGGGAGGTAGGGTTGTGTGTGTGAGAGTATATCACTGTCAGGACTAATAGTCACATGTTTTTGATTGTTAGGCTGTGCTGAAGAACTGTCAGACTCCTCTGCTGAAAGCGTACTGCAGCTCCCTAGAAGATAACAGGTAATTCAGTGCAGCAGCAACACTGACAGGCAGGAATTAAAGCATAGTGTCAAAAAAAAAAAGATGTCTGGTTGAGTGTAGTGTGGCACCCCCTGCATTAAAACAAAAAGATTTGTATTATTATTGTGCAATTTCAACCTAAAATATCATGCAACAGTTTACAAGAAAAGCAATGGCATTTCTAATGGATTTCATTATTAATGGATTTTATCATTTATAGTACAGAGGCATCCTCCTCATACCCTTTATTGATTTTAATGCAACTTGATATCATCATTTATAAATCACTCTGGTGCATTCAATAACTTACCGTTCATGATTTGTATTGGAAATCCCACTCTCCCTGTAAATGGCTTGCGGTACTGATGAGGATAAATGCAATTCCCTTTAAAACCCACCAGGAGACAGACTTGTCAGCAGTGAGACTATCGCCCAGCGGTTTAATAAAAAAGGAAGGTCTGATTCACCACTGTCATCCCTGTCTTCTGCACGTTTATTCAGGTTTGATATCATCCTAGAGCAGATAAAAACCGTGATCAACGATGACACCAGCTACACAAAGGGGAGCCTGAACATGCGGACGCAGAAATGTTACGCAGTACGGCCCAACATCAACGAGTTCCTGGACATTGCTCGCCGCGCCTACACTGAGATTGTAGATGACATTGCGGGTGCGTTCTGCTGTATTGTTACATCTTCACACACACACACAGCATACTGCGTCTGGGGTCTGTTCAATTGATCTCAACAGCACCTGATATACAGAAATGCTGTCATTGTTTGGCAAATGAAAACAGAACAACTTTGTGTGTGCCACGATTGTGAAAACCACACATTTTACAATGCATGCAAGTCTATTTGGAAGTGTATTTTTTGCCTGTAAAAAGTATTTAATGATTTAAACTATGGTGGTATTTGGATCAGCTGCAGCTTGGATCGCTTTGCACGTTAGTTTGTTGTTAAGGTTCAGGACGATGTTTAATGATGCTTATTTACCATCAATTAATCGCTGGCATCATCATCGCTGAAAATGCCGATCTTGGGATTGTAAAACTACTGTATTAAATAAACTCCAAGCCAACCAGATTTAGCAATGAGCGTGTGAAGCAGAGAGTTGTATGAATGAATGCAGACAATGCAGACTGAATATTGACAGGGATGGTCACACAATTGGGAGAGAAGTTTGACCTGCCTCTGCGGACCAGTTTCAGCACAGCTCGCGGGTTCTTTATCCAGATGAAGACGGATGGGGTGGTCTTACCAGACGGGCAGCTTCCATCGGATTTCATGAAGGTAACCCCACTCTCCTCCTCAGGTGTGTCCTGCAGTGGAAATGCTTTATTCACAAAGCTTTAACCCTCCAGGCCCTCAGAACATGGGGGAATTCGCTGAGCCATCAACTCCACAGTGGTCATTGTAATCAGTTTGTAACCTCCCCACACACATTATGTCCCCTTTTGGTCTCTTTTTGTTTAAAAGAGTCACGTCCCGCCACCTCCCCCAATCACCACCAAGTGGGTCTGAGGCTAACTGTTTTTAAACTTTTTCCATACTGTGTAATCAAGTGTTTCATCTGTAGCATACTTCATATTTATCAAATTAATACCATACATTACAAAGTCTGTGTCGTGGGTGTTTGTCCTGAACTGGTGAATTACTCAAAGGAGAAAAACACCCAATTTACAAAACATGAAATAAGCAAGGGCTTGTTAATATACAGTATAGAGATAGATAGATGGATAGATGGATAGATGGATAGATAGATAGATAGATAGATAGATAGATAGATAGATATGTTAAGTTGTTTATTTGTTTTGTAACATTAAAGGGTATTGTTGTTCTCTCTTGGATGGAAGTCTTGAAGCACAGTGAGTGGGTAACTTCCCTTTCTGCCTGGGCCTGCTGTCTTTGTTTATTGGGCTGCTGTTCAGACTGTTGGTGCAGAATGCGGATACCTGTGGGGCTGGCTCAGCTCCCTCTTTCCAGTGCTTCCCTTTAGGAGATACAAACTAGAAACAAGCACATCATCCCAATCATGCACGCATGCATTCATTCGTGCTCAGTTTGAACACCGTACACGTTCAGTACTCACAACCTGTCTTCCCATTGCAGGTCACCAAATGCAGGAATAACTACAGCTTCACTACCGCGGACATGATTAAAATGAACGACAGATGTGAAGAGGCTTTGAGTGAGATTTTCCACATGTCCTACGTGTAAGGGGTGTCCTGTGATGACACGAGTCAATACCACACAGCTGTATTATGTGAAATCAATTGCACTCTCCCAGTGGCCACAGGCATTTACAGCAGAATTCTGCAGGATCCACACACTGCAAAAAATGCTTTTTTTTTTTTTTTTTGTTATGTCTTGGTAATAAAAATCAAGTCACTTATTACAGCAGTAACTTTTTTTAGCAGTAAAAAAAAATTAAATTACATTTTCAGAAAACACAGCATGAGTAAGCAGTGCAGGAGCAATAATAATTTAGATGATGATGTGTTATTAGAATCAAACACAATGCGCCGTATTCATTCATCTTAATTAAACTGGAGCACTAAGTGGTGCATTTATACTGTTGCTTTTTTTGTTTGTTTGTATTTGGCTTTTTATTTGCAATAATGTACAAAGAATGTATTCAGAGCAATGTAATGTCCTCCGCTTCCCTGTTAATATTGATTAGGGCTTGAGGAATACTGTAAAATAATGCAAAACTGTGTGTTAATGGTTTACTTACTGTCCTGTCCTGTCCTGTCTGTACGCTTAGCCTGGTCATGATGACGGGAAGCCTTGACATGAAGGTTCAGCGTCATGCGAAATGGCCAGGTAGAAAGCCCTGGCCACCCCTTTAATGAGCCTGTGTGTTGGGCTTGCTGCTTCCTGCTCCTGAAGTGCCTCCCTTCTGTTCACAGGGTGGTGTGTCAGCTGCTCAACTCCATCCACGAGCACGTGCACTGCCTGTACAAGCTGTCCGACGCCGTGTCCATGCTAGACATGCTGCTCTCCCTGGCAAACGCCTGCACCGTCTCCGATTACGGCAAGTACAGCACAGGGGCAGGCAAGATCAGAACTGCCCCGGGACTAATTACAGCCCTAGAACTGTAGTTAGAACTACACAAGTGAACATTGTATTATGTGTATTCTGAGATCTGTAGCCGTTACCTTCATAGCAAAGCATCTGCACTGGGCTGGTGGGCTGTTTTTAACAGATTTCCTCGAAAATTAATGCCTGACTGAAATGTTATCCAAGTTAGAACACTGCACAAATGGATTTAATCATTGTTTTCTTATGTCTTTTAATAATAATAATAATAATAATAATAATAATAATAATAATAATAATAGTAATCACAGTAGTAACACTCAGTTCAATTAGCTTTTTATCAGGAAGGAAATGATGAGTTCAGTTAAAGGTTCATAAAAGTAAGAATGAACAATGCTGAAATAACACTTCTCTCTACAGATTTCCTTGGAAATGAATTTCACTAGAAGTATTTGTTTTTAGGCAGATCAGACAGAGTTGTGATGTTGGTGTTCATGGCAGATTGGGGGAGGTATTCTGCAGAGCTAACTGTAAACTGTAATTGACTGGAAGACTGACAACAGTATTTAAGAGTTGTCTTGGGAACCGCCTAATTCACTGCCTGGGAAATGTGCTTTTGTTTTAGTAGTATGATAATAGTGCAGACATGTTGAGGTCTTTTTCTCCACCAGAATGAGACTGGAAACAGGTCTAACACCCAGAGACGTCGACTTCTTTTAAACCATATAGTAAAAAATGGTCAGGTTTAGTTTTTCAGTCCTTGAGGGTCATTCTACTACAGGTTCTATAATGAAATAATTGCATATAGTAAAAATCAAGTTACTTTGTAAAGTAGTAACTTTTTAGCAGTAAGGAAGAGTTCAGTTAAATTAAATGTTCAGAAAATACAGTGTTAGTAACAAATGCAGGACATGTCTTTCTGTGACAGAGGGTAAATGGGGATGCCTTACAAGGTGTGTTTGATGTTTGATCATTTCTCTTTGGAACACCGACACACAGAGGAAAAGTTTCCAAGCAAGTTTTTAAGTTTCAGGAGACCGGTATTATTAAAACCCAACCCTGTGCATATTACTGCAACAGACCCCAGTGTCGTCTTGTTTTGTTCATGATCTGCCTGTGTGTACTTCGGTTTTAATGCGAGCTGTGCTGTTTTTTTGTTTTTTTTTCCAGTTCGCCCCGAATTCACTGACACGTTGGCCATCAAGCAGGGCAGACACCCCATCCTGGAGAGGATCTCGGGGCAGCAGCCCATCTCCAACAGCAGCTACATCTCCGAGGGAAGCAACTTCATCCTCATCACAGGGCCCAACATGAGTGGCAAGTCCACCTACCTCAAACAGGTGGCGCTGTGTCAGGTCATGGCTCAGATAGGTAGGCAGCATTCGCACTGAATTTGAGCAATCAGACACCCTCCCCTGCGAAATCAGCTCTGAACTGATCCCACTTCTCATCACAGCATGGATAAGGCTTACCTGAGCCTGTGGGTTTGCTATTTAGGAGTTGTTCATGCATATGCTATAGGGGAGGGACAGTTTATTGAACGGGGGCCTGATTGCTCAAACTCTTGGCTCCTGATCAATTGAATGGGTGCAGGGTTTGTGTGAGTTTCTAACTCTTATGCCATTGCATTCAAGGTAACTTTTACACTTTCCCCTGAAAGACTGTCCTCTCCTTTCCTAGGGTCTTTTGTACCTGCAGAGTACGCCTCTTTTCGAATCGCAGACCAGATTTTCACCAGGATTGGGGTGGATGATGACTTTGAAACAAACTCCTCGACTTTCATGGTGGAAATGAAAGAGGTATACTGTGTTTCTCTGTCAAATATATTACCTTTTAAAAAAAATCACGTGGCATGGAGACTGTATTAGGACAGGCAGTCTAGCCCCATTTGCTGAAAATGCCTGGCAGAGTTCAGAACCTCACAAGATTCTCACTGAAGTCTTGTGTTCATATTCATCAGTCCTAGTTGTTGCATAGGTGGGTGTTTAGTGGAGACTGTAAAATTTGCACCACATTTTCTGTTTAGAAACGATTTGGGTGCAAGCATTAGCCACATTCTTAGTCGTTTAATTATTATTTTGTTAAGTAAACAGGTCTTTATTTCATTCTGATTTTTTTTTTTCTTCAGCAAAACTTTTTTTTCTTTGCCTTTGTCTTTTGTCCTCTCCTAGATAAGCTACATCATCCACAACGCGAGTGACCGGTCCCTCATCATTATAGACGAGCTGGGGAGAGGCACCAGCGCTGAGGAGGGGATTGGCATTTGTCATGCAGTCTGTGAATTTCTGCTCAATTTCAGGGTATAGTCTGCACCTACATTTACAGACTGAGCTAGGGGCTTATGAAATTGTGAACAGTCATTGTTCAGTTTTCCTTGTTTTTACCATTGTTAATTTATACGGTACGTTTACCATGCTTTTATTTAACCATGCATTCTTATCCATGCTTGCCTAAGCTTCACTGCATGTGGAATGCAGTAAAATCTTTAACAAATATCCACACTAACTGACCCAGCTCGTAAACTGCAGTTAAGCAATTCTAAATGATGGTTGTAAATAGAAATATAGCTGGGATGGTGATGGGGGTTCGGGGGGATAGATAGATTGCCTGCAGTCACCAGCACACTGGCTCCCAGGAACCTGTGAACGCTCTGAGCTGTTGGCTGTCTGCCCACAGGCCTTCACTCTGTTTGCCACGCACTTCCTGGAGCTGTGCCAGCTGGAGGCACTGTACCCCAACGTGGAGAACCACCACATGGGGGTGACGCTGACGCGCAGCGCCAGCAGCAACGCGGAGAAGGTCACCTACACATACCTGCTGAGCAGAGGCCGCTCCGAGGAGAAGAACTACGGTGAGATCAGGCAACATCTACCTGTCTGTCTGTCTGTCTGTCTGTCTGTGTGCCTTATCTATTGGTCTGGCAGTCTTATATTGTATATACCTGTCTATTTATTTGTCTGCCTGTCAATCTGTATGTTCTGTATCTTTACCTCTATCTAGCTATCTGTCAGTGAGTGACTCTTATCTGTCTACAGTCTCTATCTATATCCCCCTGTCTGTATCTAATTCTGTAACCTCTTTTTATGGTCGTGCTGTGTTTTGTGGGAGACTGATTTACTGGTCTGTTTGAATGGCAGGGCTGAGGGCTGCAGAGATTACTTCCCTTCCACCTTCTATAATACAGGAAGCAAAGGAAATCACCTCTCAGATCAACAAGCAGCTCTGGGTAGGTGCAGCCTTGATAACCCACTGACAGGAGTTCCTGAGAATCATTCTGCTTTCTGTACTTTTCCTATCCTGCTAATGTACCGGCAACTACCAATTCCACTGTTTCCAGCAAGTTACTGCAGGAGCCCTGTTCTCATCACGCTTCCTCTCTCCCTCTTATTCCCTCCCCATTCCCTTTACCATTTCACCACATTCTTTCTCTCTGATTCAACCCCACCCTGACTTTCACTTCTCTTTCTCTACTACTTACCTCCCTCCCATCTCCCCTCTCCCTCTCATCCTCTCTCTGTGTCTGTAAGAGAATCTAACAATTGAACCACAGAGGTATCACCTCTCCACTTAACCCTTCTTCCCTCTTTCTCTATGTTCCTCTCTCCCTCGCTCTTATCTCCCCTCTCTGTCTGCAGGAAAAGCAGCAAAGCGACCTGGAGATTCTGCATCACAGGGCAGTGTAACACCAGTCCTCCTGATCTCTCCCTTCCCATTCTCTCTCTCCCTCCCTCCCTCCCTCCCTCATTCTCTCTCTGTTCCACTCTCCTTCCCTTCTTCCCTCTCTCCCTCACTCTCATCCCCTCTCTGTGTCTCTGCAGGAGAAGCAGCAGAGTGACCCCGAGGCTCTGAAGCACAGGGCTGTGTACCACCTGGCCACGCGGCTCCTTCAGGCAGCCAGGAACTCGCGGCTGGACCCCGACAGCCTGCGCATCTACCTGAAGGGGCTTAAGAAGCGCTACCAGGCCGAACTGCGGGCTGCCGAGGGCCCCGTGCCCACGAACACGGAGGACTGAACTGCTGCTCAGCATCGCCTCTCTAAAACTATAACCTCCGATAGCGCAGGCCGTCGGGGGGCAGTAATGTGGAACCACAGGCACTGACCTACTTCCACCACACCAGAAATAACTTACTTGTTTTTGCAAAGTTCCGTCCCGTTTTGAACACACCAAAAAAAAGTTCTTCGTCTGTGTTTTTACGTACACTTTATTTGTGTTTTTATTTTTCCAGTCTGAGTTTATTATTCTGTCTTTGTATGATTCTTTTTTTTTGGGGTGTGATAATAAAAGCAGTTTGAGAGTTTAATATTGAAAAGATTCGCATAGCCTCACATTTCAGGAAGGAAGGCTTTCGGGGGTTGGTGACAGATCAGCTAATTGGCAACCTAGTAATGAATGAATGTAAGTATTAATACATCTCTCAAGTAGTGTGACCGCCCCCCTTAATAAGACTACGCTAACTCACGCGTTATTCGCATAGCCCCGCCCACCGTTTAACGAGCCCCTCCTTTCATAGCGCCGCGTCGCGCCGCCCCGCCCCCGTGAAGCCGAATGAGAGAGTAGAGCAGAAACAGCTATAGAGACAGGCCGGGAGCGGCTGGCAAGGAGTCGCAGTCATATCGACGCTAATAGAAACAGGGACACACCGCTCCACTAGCACAGTCACACACTCTCAGGTACGTGCCGTCGCAGCTTTTTTGGCTTTAGCGGGTTTGTTAAAAGGGGAGGAAAGTCGGCGCTAAAGCCGCAGTGCCCGTCCCTTCGGCCTTGCCCAGAGATCTATCCGTGTCACAGCGGGGTTTTGATTTCAGCAGAGGCAGCGGCTTGGCCTCTTCCCGAGTAACAGGCCTAGGGTCGCTGTGGGTTTGCTGGGCGTATTCGACACCGGGGCTTTGGGGCTTTGTATTCGGTGAAATAAGTAGGTGTGCTAGTAGTACAGCCCGGTGGTAGGCAGGTTGAGGTTGTGCTTCGTGTATTTAGCCTTTATTTCATTGTCACAACAGTGCCAGTCCGGGCAAAGTGCATTGCCGGGTCAGTCCCGTTGTGGATGTGGGTTTTAACCCCGGCAGCCTCTGTGTACGTGACCTGCCGCAGCACTGCTGGGCTCTGGGTTCGTGTTGTTACGCTAGGTCCGGTCGGGGGGGGGTCTTAATTTATTTTGGGGAATGGGAGGGTACACGTATTTACATGGCAGCTTCTGCTACCCTGAACATTGTAATTCCCACGTTGGGATAAGTACGTAGTTGTGTCATTTGGGTGTAACACACACAACAGTTAAAGGACAGTTAGATTCAAGCGGGGGTTTCTCTTTTGTGCTGGCGCTGTTGGTATAGCTACAGTAATGGTACTGATTCTCAGTCTTGGTTATAATAATATCCAGGAGTTTTTAATGTCACGATTAGAAATCTTGCGCGATCTATATATAGAACACCATGATGCAATGGCTTCAGCGTCAAGTGAAATATCATTTTTTCCCCCCTCCCATCTCGTTCTTGCTGTCTTGGGCTACGACTGTGTATTTAAAACAAATACAAATAAATTAATGAAGACACCAAAAACGTAATTTCAGAATCTTTTTCACAAAGCTCATGCCCAGCACTGTGGCCCTGTCGTACCGGGAAAGGGAGCACTTGGTTCCGAGCTTTTGTAGGAATGAGCTTGGAGGAGGAGGAGGGCGTTTCTTCTGCGGACTGCCGGGTGACACACTTTAGTTATTATCGAGGTTATCCGATTGCCCTTTAGTTCCCTATGCATACACATGTAGTGTCTTACACAGCGTGCCATGTGCCGGCAGCAGATCAGGAATCTCCATCCTGTATAAATAGCGTGTTACTTGGGAGGGCCTCTCGTCCCACACCGGAGGAGACATGGCAAGCGCTAATGCTGTATCTACAGTTGGAACAAGCGCATTCCTTGTATTTATTTTCTTGTGAATCGGTAAATGTTTGCTGTACTGTGTAGTTAAGTGAAGTTACTGTGCTGTGCAGGTTCACAAGGAGATGCGTGGCAGATTAGTGGAGAGTAAACTATTGAGCTTCAGTGAAAGCTAGAATTTAAAAGCTATTAAATATGCTTTTTTTGCATCATTTTAACAATCTAAAGAAAAACACGTCATGCCTTATAAAGAGTTAACAAAATGCCTTGTTCTGGCATGTTCGGAGTCCCCTCTCTGATATAATATCCAGTGTGGATCCCCAGTTCTTGTAATACCTACAGCCTGCAGCTCAGTTTTGTTTTGCTTCACAAGGATTCTGCAGATGACCTTTTATTTCGGGTGGAATTGAAGCAGTGAAAATAACATGGAGACGCAGATCTGCAGCAGCACACAGCTACACTTGCAGGCAGTGGTATTTGGAGAAACTTACCCTGCCTCTCGCCTTCCTGGTTAGTGAGTCACAGAGACTAAATGAATGACAGACAGGCTCTCCTGGTGGAACCTCTCCAGAGTCGAGCAGTTGCATGCAAATTCCAGGCATTGAAATAAGACTTCTATTGCATAACAGTTTCAGCCATGCCAGGTTTTACTATGAGCTTGATTAGCCACAGTGTAGAAGTAGCAAGCTCAAGTTTGTCTTATTATTAAACTCATAGTAAAACCAGGAATGGATCAAACTGCTATGGTAACGGGAGTCTTTATTTCCATCCCTGAAATCTAAAATGTATTTTAACAGTTGATTTAGATTATTGGTATTATTTAAATGATGCAATTGCTCATATTTCCTTTCATTCTTGTCTTGTGCAAGTCTGTGGGAAGCAGTACCTTCATGCCTGTGTACGTGTTGATTAGGAACAAGTAAAGGGGAAGGAAAGATCTCCACCCCCCTATTCATAATTCTGCGAATACAGAGTGGCCTGGATGAGCACTTGTGAAAAAGAAAATGTGGGTTTTACTTTCGTGTATAGAAGTGTAAATCCATGAGAGTAACGGGTCTCGTTGTAAAGGCGTGTGAGCCTGAAGGGGATCAGATACTGCCCCTTGTGTCAAACCGTGAGTGGTGCTGGGGCATCCCGGGAGAGGCAGTAAATCTGTATTAAACAGGCTGAGCATTACAATCTTCTACTGCGTGAACTACCGTTGAGGTTTTCAGTATGAAAGTACACAGCAGCTCATTGTAGAGCTTCCCTGGCTTGGTAGCACTATTCTTAGTCTGCCTTGCAGTACATAAGGGATTATTGATAATCAGGGTGTGGCCACTTATATTTTACTATATTTACCATCCTTGTAAAATGAACTCTGATACAAACTCCTGGCAGGAGATCAACGACTAAGATCACAATTGGCAATGGAGATCTGTGACATCTGGAAATCGAAGAAAACACATTATATTGTGAATTTCTAACAATCCGTTTTCAATGGGAACACCCTCAGGTTAACTACCCTGGTGGCAGTGCAGTGCTGCTGCTCTGTAATGGCCTGGTTCATAGCACATTCGCCAGGCACTCGGGCACACACAGACGGGGGTTAGGGATGTCAGGGCAGATCAAGCCCAGCTCACTGTCTGGCATGTGAATTGTGTAATAAAACTCCATTGTGTTGAGATCCCGTATTGGAGACTCCTGCAGCTATAGCAGTAGTGCCACGACTCGCTCTGTGAGCTCCACCCTTCCTTCAGTATTGTAACTGGCCTGCCCTCAGCCAATATCTCTTGTCATACACATTCTTTATCGTGGGAGTATCCCAAGTAAACAGTGGGTGAAATACAATGGATTACACCCTTTTGCTCCAGTGGATGTGATTGCAGGCTCTTTTAAAGACAGATTGCTTCCTCTCGCTAATGGTGCTGCCCACACTGTTCAGGGCTTTACCATGCGCATGGTTGCATGGAACAGGCTGACATACTGTATTGAGGGTAACTGAGACTTGTGGTGTTAAAGACTGAATAGTTCATATTTGGTACACAGCTTAATTATACAATTTGCTTATTTGGGTTCCTTTTATTATCTGTGTCAGCTAGTAAAAATTAATTTTTACCAGCACCTTGTTTTAACCTCTGGCCATATCAATGAAACAGACCATATGCACACTTCGAGATGGTCTTTACAGTTGGTACACAGCTGCTTTCTATTCTTTACAGTTAGTACACAGCTGCTTTCTATTCTTTACAGTTAGTACACAGCTGCTTTCTCTTTACAGTTGGTACACAGCTGCTTTCTCTTTACAGTTCCATTCAGTGTTTTCCAGGGACAATTGATAAGTCAACCACATTGTTTTAATCACTGGCCATTTCATGATTGCATATTATTTCATCAGACATGACAAATCAATACAACTATTACATACCTTTCTATATTATAGCATAGATTCAGTACAATGCTGAAAATACCAGAGAGCGTGCTAAGGGGACATTTCCAGACAATCCTAGGGTACCTGTTGCCAGTGGTGTAGATTTATAGGAGCAGCACCATGGATGGAACTCAGACTCCTATTGCACAGCAGTTTCACCCATTCCACGTTTTACTATGAGTTTGATTAGCCACAGTGTCTATAGGTAACAAGTGCAGGTATTTCTTATTATACTCCCTAGTAAAACCAGCAATGGATCAGACTGCTGTGGGAGTCGTATTTCCATCTCTGGCATTGTTGATGTGGCGGCACAGTACTGGAACCAAATAATTATACATTTATAATGAACAAAAGATGAAAGTTATAGGTCAAGGTTAATATCTGTGTCTGACTTTGAATCTGATTAGAGATTGGATTAGCTGTGTGTTTGCTGAGAAAATTGCTAAGGTGGCAGCAGCTTATTGCTGAAGAGAACGTTCCTGTCGGCTGCAAAGAATTACAGCTAAAAGAAAATCTTCAGGTCCTGACCAAATCCAATCTAAATTTCAGCATCATCAGATTTCTACTCCTGCTTTTGGCCTGTGTCTGTGACAAATTCCTCTGGTCCACCGGGCCAGCAGACAGCAGATCCCTGTTGCGTCGCTGGCCTCACTGTTTACTCTGCGAAGCGCCTGTTGCTACAGTATGTCAAACTCTCTGTAAACTTCTGGAATTACCTTTTTTGGCGTCAGATATTTAACATTATGATGCAACGCCCGCTACTCAAGCCATTAGTGGCTTTGCTGTTGTGTTTCAATGCCAGCAGCGCAGCTGTCGTTCATGCATGGAAGTGGAGGGCTTTTAAATACTATTTGAATGTTGTTACGAACAGGCTTTCATTTGGTAACAAGTAGTGGATTGAACGTTTGACCTTCCTTTTCTTTGAAAACAACAGTGACCAATATTCAAATATTTTCACTTTCCTAACTTTGTGCCTTTCCGCCTGACCCTGTCCGGTGATTTCTGTTCACATAAATGTGAAAATGTGAATGCATGTTGTTCCCCCTGGCTATGGCAGTCCAAGAGGAGAACCTGCAGTGTTGCAAAGTTGATCCTTTTGAACCCGGGTCAAAGTCAGCGTTGCGACATCAGAACGGTGCAAAGGCCAAGTGTTGCTGTCTGGAAAACAAAGTTGAATTCAACAACTCCAACGTTAACCACAAATTAATGCTAGACGGTCGGCCAGATGGCGTAAATGAATAAAAATAATCTTGGTAACTTTGTTTCAGTTTGAATCTTGTGGGGTTGCCTTGTCTAGACAACTCTGTTTCCCAACCCGATGGGAAAGACTTCAATGTCACAATGTTTCATGCGGAGGAATATTTTCCTCTCGTCTGGGGGTCTGTCATTTTCAGTTGCGTACAAAGGCTGTAAAGAGAGTGCTTTTCATTGCCAGTATTTGGCCTCTGTACGCCAGTGTGCAGTAAAAATGCCCCGAGTGACCAGAACATAATCTTCCAATCAGCTTTACAAACACTCCAATGCAGACGGTAGTTGCCTCTGACTGGTACTCGGATGTAAACGTGAGGGAAGGACCGCTTTTTCTTTTTTGAAATCAACACGTTAATGAATGGGTTTTATTGAATGCCTGCCTTTTCTTTTTTTTTTTTTTTTAAATACTTCTTAAAGGCAATTCAGAGCACGAGTTTCTGCACACCCCTAAACCACTATACAGACATCAGTAGTATAAATAACATGCTGCTGATGTCTTTGCTGAACTCAGTCAGACCTGAAGTAATGCGAGTTCAGACATAATGAAGTAAAACAGGACTTCAAAAACCCTGATGCTGTTGAAAGCTGACGCAGCGTAAAACTATTCCCAGATGTATTATTAGAGTAATCTTTCTAATCTCCAGCTCTTTCAGGGGCAGTAGCAGCTAGCTTGTGACCCAGGAAAGGATTTCAGGTCAGATCTACGAGCAGGTGGCAGAAAGTCCTTGGTCCTTTTCCATTTACAGGATTAATTGGTATACACCGTAACCAGCTGCTTAAGACCCTGGGGGGGCAGGTTTGAGGTCAATTAAATAATTCGGAACATGCCTGGAATGACGTCCTGGGCTGGAATTCAGTGCTTTAATGGCCACTGCTCTTCAGTGCTGGAAATGGAAGTGAGCTGGAAAGTTTATAGGCAAGCCAGCAAACAAACAAGCGAGTGAGATGGATCAGCAGAAGAATGTGCCCAGCCAGACCCCGTCCCCAACACCTGTGTGAACGACGCATGTTGTGAACAAGCAGTCAGCGAGCGGCAAAGAGTTTGCAGGAGCGTGTCCTGTTCGGTATGGAAGGTATTTTAGCTGCAGGGCAGAGGTGGCAAGCTGAGATTGCTGTGTTCAGCAGATAGCCTAATTGGTTCAGTGCGCTGAGGTGTGGAAAGGGAGAGGGAGGGAGGGAGGACCCTGCTCTAATGCCACTGCATGCTTTCTCTATAGGCACCACTCTTGTATTTAAAAATCACTGGAATAGCCACCCCTTTATTTATTTTTTCATATGGTAGGATACTGGCATTAAATTAACAGTAGTACGCATTCGTAATGCTATTCACTGGATTGGTTCTTCAGATAGTGGTCTGCTGCTTGCTGTGGAAAAGCTGTATAACAGCAGCGTCTGGGTGTCTATGGTAGTTTTAAATGTGTACGCTTTCAGGACCTGGACTGATCCGACACCTGGTTTTAGGGTCCTCTCTTCAGAGTGAACATGAACCTTGAATTTTTACCAAGATCTGAAACTGTTCTCATGGATGATGACTCCTAGCCTCCTATCATTCTTTCAGATCATGAACTGGATTTTACTGCATTACCTGTTTAATTACAGGGATGGAAATAAGACTCCCATTGCATAGCCGTTTGATCCATTCCTGGTTTTATTATAACACACCTGAGCTTGTTACTGTACCTGTACACTGTGGCTAATCAAGCAAGTATTAAAACCTGGACTGGGTAATCCTGCTATGCAATAGGAGTCTAATTTCCATCCTTGAAGCAGTACACTGTCCGTCTTGGAGAAAGGTGACTTCAAGAGAAGGAAAAAAGTATCTGGAAGCCCTTAGCTGTGTTGCATTTTGCCAAGAAGCTGTGATTTGTCAGCATGTGTAACTACTGGTGAGAGAAACTGGCATTATCACTGTAACTGGTTAAACATGTATTTACACTTTCAGCGGAACGGACACAAAATATACTAACTAGGGCAGAGGTTGTCGACTCTTGTCCTCGAATACGTACCCCTGCAGCCCAGGTGTGTTGTTTTCTTGGGAGCAGTTCCTTCCAGCCCTGCCTGAAGAGGCTTAGCATAGCTGTTGGATTGGGACCCCCTCAAGCCAACTAAATAAGACGGGATGATCCGGGATTGTGCTAGTAAAGCATTCAGAGCAGTCTTGCTAAGTCCTGCTCCCTGCAGCACCGAGCCCCTATACACTAGAGTGTGTGCCGTGACCTTTATCACCTAGGAGACATCCCCTGCCCTCTCTCCAGTTGTTCTGTCCACGCTAACTCAGATAACAGTGTAGTGTTGGGAAGGCTGTATCTGATTGGTCGCAGCAGTGCCACTTAGGATTTTTAGTTTATAGTTTAAATGTTTGAACCTTTACAACCCAGTGTGCTGATTCAGACCCCCTTTAAAGACTGGCTTGCTGGGAGGGAGGGAGCGGAGAGGCTGGGTGTGCCCCACATCTCGTTTTCAGCTGGCAGCTGTCTGGGCTAATTGGTGTGCTTCAGTCAGCCCAGGCGAGGAGGCAGCCAGCGGGCTGTTTTTTGGGATGATGCACAATTAAGAACGTAAGAACATAAGAAAGTTTACAAACGAGAGGAGGCCATTCAGCCCATCTTGCTCGTTTGGTTGTTAGTAGCTTATTGATCCCAGAATCTCATCAAGCAGCTTCTTGAAGGATCCCAGGGTGTCAGCTTCAACAACATTACAGGGGAGTTGGTTCCAGACCCTCACAATTCTCTGTGTAAAAAAAGTGCCTCCTAAGTCCCCCTTTATTGACAGCTGTCTGGGATTTTGAATGTTTGAATCAGATCCTTCTTTGTTCAAGACTGAATAGATTCAATTCTTTTAGCCTGTCTGCATACGACATGCCTTTTAAACCCGGGATAATTCTGGTCGCTCTTCTTTGCACTCTTTCTAGAGCAGCAATATCCTTTTTGTAATGAGGTGACCAGAACTGAACACAATATTCTAGGTGAGGTCTTACTAATGCATTGTAGAGTTTTAACATTACTTCCCTTGATTTAAATTCAACACTTCTCACAATATATCCAAGCATCTTGTTGGCCTTTTTTATAGCTTCCCCACATTGTCTAGATGAAGACATTTCTGAGTCAACATAAACTCCTAGGTCTTTTTCATAGTTCCCTTCTTCAATTTCACTGTCTCCCATATGATATTTATAATGCACATTTTTATCTGAGGCACTGGTGTGAGGAAGCCTGCAGGGCCAGAGTTGATCAGACAGCATGTTCTCTCACCTTCTCCTCTCCCACACAGCTGTGTGGAGTGAGCTCAGATCCTGAAAGAAGAGCTTAGAAGAAGTTCAACATTGCTCTAGTATGCAGGTACAGTTAAACCTGTATTAAAGACCACTGAAGGATCTTACAGTGTCCACTAGGATGAACCCGAGCGTATGCAGCCAACACAGACCATAGCAGAAATGTGCTTATAATCTCGCAGTGGGGTGGAGCGAGCGTGCATGCTGAAAGAATCTCTTATAAGAATGCAGCTTCCGTATGAAAGTGCAGTCATTGCGTGTGTGGAGTCATGCGCAAGTCGTCTGCACTTCATTGCAGGCAGTCTTTAATACAAGCCTGCATTAAACCCTGCCTGCTCTGAAGGACTCTGCAGTGATCACGTGAGGAATCCCAGGGTATCGTCTACAACAGGGCTGATCTAATCCGGTCCTCAAGGTCCGGAGTCCTCCAGCTTTTATAGGTGTCATTAAGTAATTGACTGGAAGCAGATTAAACTGGTTCAGTGAAGTCATTTAGAGTGCCGGTGGAACAAAGAACCAGGGGGCTATGGACCACGAGGACTGGAGTTGCGCACCCCTCGTCTGCAGCCTGAACCTCAGTGCGACCATTGCAGGAGTGTCCTTATGACTGTTTGTGGGCTGGTATGCATGTTAAATAACCTGTCTATTTTAGGCTGTATTTATTAGAAGGTTGGATTTGTAAATTTATTTGATTAATCTCCTGAAAAAACCCCACCCCAAACTCCAGTTTGGTTCTGTTTTGTGTGGTGGTCCATTGTCACAAAATTCGAGTCGATTCGTGTGTTTCTGCAGTAAGTGTCGGCTTTCTGTTGCTTCCTCCTCACAGGGCGGTTCATTGCATAAGTCTTGCATAAACAGGAAGACACTCAGGTAATGCAGAGTTTTTCCATTCCCTGGGCAGTAGGATTATCCAAGACTCTGTGACAGGAAGGGCAGACTTGAAAACAAGGCAGACATTTAGTGACACCCAGTCTTCCTTGAAGAGTCGGAAAGGTACTTTTGTATTTAGGGTTTGTTATTATAAACGTGCAGTTATGGGAAAAGTTTATTATTTTGTGCGATATCCCATAGTTATGTTCAGTAAACAAAATGATTATGCATTGTGTTAGTTATTTTTAGTGTTTGCACAAATGTGCCTGGGTCCTATAGGAATCTGTAGTCTTCCACACACCCAGACCTAGAGGGGCATTAGTATATGTGACCTGAAGAGCAGTTCAACAAGGGGGTCTTTTTCAAATCGATCCACACGTATTTAGTACACATTCGCTTTGAACATCTAAACCTCTTGAGCTTAACATTTGCATTTCTCAAAAAATGAATATTTGACGTATTTCTTGCGACTGTCCTGTGTCTCTGTGAGGTTCCGGGTGGACCTGTATAGCTGACCTCTCTTTGGCTTCTGTCCCCTGCCCAGATCATGATGGAGCTGTATGATTCTCAGTACCTGCTCATCCTGGCCCCCTCCCTGGTCATCGTGATCATGTTCCTCTTCTTCTGGCTCTTCATGAAGGAGACCTCCTACGACGAGGTGCTGGCGCGGCAGAAACGCGACCACAAGCCTCAACCGGTGCGCCCCGAGAGCCGCAAGAAGAACGAGAAAAAGAAAAGCAAGAAGAAGGAGAGCGGGGGGGGCGTGCTGGGCGATGTGGCCAACGGGCAGGAGTCTGACTCGGAGCACCGGGACTTCGATTTGAATGACGGCGTGCCGGAGGAAGAGGACCAGGCCAGCTCCATCGTCATCGCCCCTGCCAGCAACGAAGCACCCGCGGGGCTCCGCGACAGGAAGAGGCGGGACAGGAAGCAGCAGCAGCAGCAGCAGTCCAGGGCGGGCCAGGATGAGTCTGCCAGGGAGGTGAACGGGTCGAAACCGGCGCCCAAGAAGGAGACAATCCCTTTGAGCAAGCAACCCACCCCGCCCTCCGACGCTGCCTCAGGGAAGAAGAAATCCACGCAGAAGAAACAGAAGATCGAAGCAGGTAAGGCAGTGCAGAGCAGTAAGAACAAATTCACTCATTTTGTTAAATGTAGGACTTTTGCAGTAACCTATCTAATTTAAGAGCGGGGCAAACCTCTGATTTGTATATCGCTGGACTAGTAATAGGAATAGCTACAGAAATTTAAACAAACGAACAAACCTGTTATTGAAGTCTATTAATTGAGTTGGGTAACTTGGTTAAAGTGCTCTCTGTCTCTCTGTATCTGTGTTGCAGATGATTTCCTCACAGAAACCAAACCGGAGTCGGTCTGTGTGCCCACTAGGAAGGAGGTCCCGCTTCTGTCTCTTGATGCCAAACTGCTGGAGAGCTCCGCTGCCAAGAAGAAGTCGGCACCAAAGAAACAGAAACCCGAGCCAGGTACTCTCTGAACAGAACCACGCACTGCACTGAGCTAAACTCTCAAACAGAAACCCGCCAAGTAAACAGAACCACAACTGCACTGAGCTAAACTCTCAAACAGAAACCCGAGCCAGGTACTCTCTGAACAGAACCACGCACTGCACTGAGCTAAACTCTCAAACAGAAACCCGAGCCAGGTACTCTCTGAACAGAACCACGCACTGCACTGAGCTAAACTCTTAAACAGAAACCCGAGCCAGGTACTCTCTGAACAGAACCACGCACTGCACTGAGCTAAACTCTCAAACAGAAACCCGAGCCAGGTACTCTCTGAACAGAACCACGCACTGCACTGAGCTAAACTCTCAAACAGAAACCCGAGCCAAGTACTCTCTGAACAGAACCACGTGCTGCACTGAGCTAAACTCTCAAAGCTAAAGTACAAAGTACAATATTATTCCACCCTACTCTGATTAGAAATAGTGCAGGGAATTGTGTTCAGTAAGTGCAGCATTCATAACTTCACTGCATCAGACAAAAAAATGTTGTTTATATTACTCAAAGGTGATAAAAACCAGTCCCTTATTTTTCTGTGTTGGACAGCGTGCTGTGTTCAGAAGAGCTTGTTGCACAGGGTAGCACTTTCCTGAAAGCCACTGCGGTCACTAAACCTGTGAAGTGGAACCCGTGCCGAGCCCTGAGCTGACAGTCTGTGTGTGTGTCGTGTTTCTCGCAGGTCTGGGGCATGAACCGCTGACCCAGGCCCCGGTTTACATCCCACCGATGGACAATGACCCTGCCACGGCCGTCCCAGAGAAGAAGAGCATGGACACAGCCACGAAAACCAACGCAAAGAAGCTCAAGAACGAGACTGACAAAGGTGAGGAAGGTCCAGCGGTCCACCAGGGTTATTTTTGAATATCGCAGTTGTCTTGCAGGAATTATAAACATGACGAGTTTCAAGCTCAGATTTTTTTTTTAATAACGCTCCCAGGGTGCTGAGCCAAGCCCCCCCGGTGACGTGTTTGACTTGTTTTGTGTTTCCAGAAAACTCGGAGGTGAAGTTCAAAGAATACCTGTCGATCTTGAAGAGCCTGACTCGGGAGGAGACTGTCAACGTGGCTGCCGTGCTGATAGAGAGGAACCCGGCCGTGCTGGACAGCTGGCAGAGAGTGAGTTACAAAAACTGGAGGGTTAGTGGTGCTGGCAGAGTGAGTTACAAAAACTGGAGTGGTAGTGGTGCTGGCAGAGTGAGTTACACAAACTGGAGTGGTAGTGGTGCTGGCAGAGAGTGAGTTACACAAACTGGGGGGGGAGAAGAAACTAGGTTAGCAAGCTCAGGCGTGTCTCATTATAGTAAAACCAGGAACGGATCAAACTGCTAAACAATGGGAGCCTTATTTCCATCCCTTCGGTGGCTGCTGTCCTGTGATTTTGGTCATACAGGAGATTAGTTATTGTCATCGGTGTGATACAGAAGGATGCAAGACGCTGCGAGAACCTCTAGCAGTTGAGATTGAAACATGACTGGCTACAAATGTGGATTCTTTTCACGATTAAGCATCTCTCCTATTGAAACCCTGCCCTTGCCTGTGTTCTTGCAGCAGAGCGGAAAGGCAGACACCACTATGCAGCAGCTCCAGGAACGAGAGCGACTCCTCTCTACCATCCAAGAGGAGGCCTCCATCGCCAAGGAGAAGGTCAAGCAGCTCTCCCAGGTACCTTACAACCCTGGAAACGCCAGCACTACCCCCCTATTATCTTAATACAATACCAGCCTCTAATACACTAGTACACCCTGACCCCTAGCCTCAATACAGTACCAGCATTTCACTTTCCAGTAAACCCTAACTCTTAACCTCAATACAGTACCACCCTCTAGCATCCTTTTATATTCATTCCAGTGCAAGGCACTGCATATTGTAGCTATTGCAGTGCGGCTTGCTGTTTCAGCCTGGTAATACCCCCTGTGCTGCAGTGAGTTTAACCTGAAATGCAGGTCTAGCAGGTTTTATTATTATTATTATTATTATTATTATTATTATTATTATTATTAATGTGTAATGAGGTGTCTGTTGATTGCTCTAAGCTGCCATGTGGCAGGTTCAGGGAGACTCCTGGATCTCTCTCTAATCTCTATGATGACTTGGCCTAGGTAATGTAATGCCTGGAATTCCTCCTGCCTGTTGTTTCTGATCCGTCTCCACTCTGTTAAGCAGAATGCCAGGGTTTGGAGTGGCTGGGTGGGGCTCAGGCTGGGGAGTCCAGGAATGCCATTGAATGCCATAGGGGTTGAGTTGATTGACGTTTACAATATTTTGTATGTAACTTGTGATCCTAGTTGAAGATGATGGGGAAACTGCACTCTTCATGGTATTCACTCTGACCCGTTGTCAGCCATTGTTTGTGAGCCTGCAGGGAGCTGTAAACCTCTGCACACATCGGGTACCTTCCAGCTTCACCTGTGTGCCTCTCTAGTTCCCATAGAGGTGGAAGTGTTGGCTGTGGGAGGGTTTTTAATCTGGGGCTTTTTTCCCCTAACGGTTTCTTTATCGTTCGCAGGAGCTGCTGGTTGAGAAGCAGAAAGGGAGCTTGGCAGAGTCCCTGTTAAGGGAGCAGCTAGGAGCCATGGAAAAGGAGCTGAGTGTCCTGCAGGGCAAAGCCCAGGGCAACTACCAGGAGAACCAGGCTGTGCAGATCAAGGTACGAGGTTCAGTTTGGGTAAGGATTCTTCAATTCCATGAATGCACGCATTGGCTGTGACCCCCACTCTGCTCGGGGTGTCTCACGTTTTTCTGTGCTCAGTTTCAGCAGCTGGAGGGTCAGATCGCACGGTTGCAGCAGGAGAACGGGATCCTGAGGGACGCAGTGAGTTCCGCCACCAACCAGATGGAGAGCAAGTGAGTCCATTCTCCCTCTGCAGTAATAAGAGGCTAGATTACAGAGAGAAAATTTGTTGGCTTCCTTGGTGGAGGCAGCCGTAGAGACGTGCATGAGTTTTGTGTATATCTAGGCTATGTGTGTGATGATTGGTACAATAGAGGAGGGAGAGGGATCGGTGAGGTCATACCCAACATGGCTTTCACTACACTGACATCCTCGTGTTTTCAGGCAGTCCTCGGAGCTCAACAAGCTGCGCTCGGATTACGGGAGAGTCATGGCGGAGCTGGCTGAGAAGAGCAGCAAGCTGCAGCAGGAAGACGCGCTGAGGAAGAACGTGGAGGTCACCTACAAACAGACTGTCAGCCAGCTCGAGGTACAGGAGGGGTGGAGAGCAGAGAGCGGTGTTAGGGGCTGCAGAGGGGTTCAAGCTCAGAGGAAGAACGTGGAGGTCACCTACAGACGCAACGGGAGGGGGAGTATATGTGGATTATAATTGGAAGGATTCAGAGTAAAGGCTGGTTCATGCTTCAAATGTACGACCATGGCTTAGGGCGGTTTTTCTAGTCTATAGTGACTGTCTGTCGGTTCAAGGGAAACTGGTTGAATTTTTCTGAACTCCAGCAAGCCGGTCACATCTCGTGACCGTCTCCTGGTGGTTGCAAAACTGAACTATGAACCGGCCTTCACTATGATGGAAATGTGTTAGAGGCTGCAGCAAGGCTGCTTTTCAGATTGTGTTACTGGCTGCAGCTTGACGATGTGCAAACGAAGTAATGGAGTGCTGGGTCTGACTGCGTGACGGGGAAGCAGGTGCTGGGGGCAGGACTTTGTTTTTTGTATGGGTTCTGTGACTAAGATAGAAGAATGTCATGGTACCCTGATTGAACCAATCGTTCCCCTCTCCCTGGCAGGGTCAGCTTCAGCAGGCAGAGCGAAGGTGGGAGGATCTCCAGGGATTCCTGCGCAGTGTGACGGCTGAACATGAGAAACTGCAGGCCTCCAATCAGGGTGCTTTTAAATATGTATTACACCTGCGACATGGCTCCAAACAAGCAAGGGGTGCTCAGAGATGTGTGTGAAATCTGGTCTTGTGACCACAGGGAGACTACCTTGCGACGTGATCGACTAGAGTTAGCAGTTTGATCCATTCCCTGTTTTACTATAAGTTTAATAAGACACACCTGGGCTTGCTACCTATACACTGTGTCTAATCAAGCTCGTAGTAAATGGGTGAAACTGCTCTGCAATAAGAGTCTTATTTCAGTCCCTGTTACTGTACATCCTAAAACCCTGTAATAACAATTCCTGACACAACTCTGAGAACTCTAATTGTATATTTTTGTATGTGAGAACTACTTCTATAGTGATGCTGTATTATTATTATTATTATTATTATTATTATTATTATTATTATTCTTTATCAAATGGGAGGGGGTGTACTGTAGCCCAGGCTGTCCTGGTAGGAGGCTATAGTCACTGCAGGCTGTATAACACCCTGTCTGGGGAGGCTGGGGCTGCAGTGTGGAATAAACTTGCTCGGGTTCCCTTGCAGAGCTGCAGAACAAGCTGCTTGCGGTGGAGTCCGAGCTGGGCAGCAAGAACAAGGAGGTCCAGACCCTGCACAGCAGCCTGACCGACACCATGGTGTCCAAGGAGCAGGTGGAGCAGAAGATGATGCAGCTCCTGGAGGCTTCCCAGCACAGCCGGGTCGATGACACGGTGCAGGTATGAGAGCTTGCTACAGACCAGACCCTCCCAGGCTGTTTGAGAGCTTGCTACAGACCAGACCCTCCCAGGCTGTTTGAGAGCTTGCTAGAGACCAGACCCTCCCAGGCTGTATGAGAGCTTGCTAGAGACCAGACCCTCTCAGGCTGTTTGAGAGCTCGCTACAGACCAGACCCTCCCAGGCTGTTTGAGAGCTCACTAGAGTCCAGACCCTCCCAGGCTGATTGAGAGCTCGCCACAGACCAGACCCTCCCAGGCTGTATGAGAGCTCATTAGAGACCAGACCCTCCCAGGCTGTTTGAGAGCTCACTAGAGACCAGACCCTCCCAGGCTGTAGACCCTTCCCAGGCCCTGGCTTGAGAGCTCATTAGAGTCCAGACCCTCCCAGGCTGTATGAGAGCTCACTAGAGACCAGACCCTCCCAGGCTGTATGAGAGCTCACTAGACCAGACCCTCCCAGGCTGTATGAGAGCTCACTAGAGTCCAGACCCTCCCAGGCTGTTTGAGAGCTCACTAGAGACCAGACCCTCTCAGGCTGTTTGAGGTTGACAGGGCCTTTGTTTGATTTTAAAATGTAGTACGATTATACGAATTGCTCTCTTTTAGATCCTCGTTCAGCTTATCAGTTTGACTCCGGCTTTTTTAGATGTACTTTAACATGTAGTTCTTCCAGCGTTTCACTCTTTTTTGTTTTTTTTGTTTTTTTTCTCTTCAGGACCTGTTGAATAAGAACACATCTTTGACTGATCATATTGAAACACTGCAGGCACAGATGGCCTCTCAGGTACAGCCATGGCAGACATTTACACCTACCGTTTCACAGGTGGTTTTGTTGTTTACGTTGTGGGATCGTGATCTGTTCCAGACCATGCAAGTTGTAATGACATATTTACATATTGTCCATTAAAAAGAACATGAATGTGTTTAGAGAATATCGTGTAACGTTCTGATCTCCAACCCACGGGCGGTCAGAGCAGCAGCCCACGGGTGGTTTATTAAAACAATTTAACCCTGAAGTGAACCTTAGTGTGACATTGTCTGATGCAAAGAAATATCCGATGCATCGATTACAGCAGTATCTGGGTCGGCTGTATAGATTTTAAATGTGTAACACAAAGGTGGTATTAGAGTTCTGTGACAGGTTAAGGATTGTAGACTGCAGGTGAAATCAACAGCATTCCTTATTGGCACAAGACAAGGTCTTGAGCTTTCCAGACTCGGGCTGGCTGTGGGAATGTGGTGAAAGACATGACCGTGCAGCTTGCATGGCTGAGCTCATCTCAGAGTCACTGGAGCAGTTTAGACTTGAGTGTGTCTGCAGCTGGACGCGATGGATAGACTGCTGGCAGAAAACCAGACTTTATACGAGCTGTGTGTTTACAGAGCCATTATCGTTATGTGAAAGTTACCTGCAATTTCCTCATACTTAAGAAGGGTTAGGCAAATTAAAATGAAATATTTCCATGTTCCTTTGACGTGTTTTTTTGTTGTAATTACAGTTTAAGTGATTTCATTGTTTGTTTGCGTGACCATAGGGAGATTGAACTCCTGTTTTGTTTTATTGTTCCAGTATGAGGCTGCTCTGTCACCACGTCACACTAAACCTGGGGAATGTGACTCTGTGTGTGTCACAGTAATAATCGGGTGTGTGGCATTAAGAAATAAAACCCCTGTTCTGTAGTGTGGAAGGTGTTTTACTGTGTTCAGACGTCGGCATATCCCCATCATGACCCAGCGTGGTCATGTTATCTGTACTTGCTGCTCGCCCAACTCCGTTCCCTGTAATCACACCCACAATGCATCTCCTCTGGTGGGAGGTGGGGTTAGACGTCCGTCTCCAAAAGCCCAAACCTGAAAGGTGCAGAGCTGGAATATACATACAAGGGATCATCCCAGTGTGCAAGGAGTCTCGTTGCTCTGTGTTGAGCTGCTTCTCTGTTTCTTTCAGACTTCGACGGCATCGCTGGTGGAGGAGCTCCAGAAAAGGTGGGTTTCATGTTCTCTTAATAAGACCTTTAGTTAGGGGTGTAACGATTCACTGCGTATCGCTGAATCGTGATCCTCTCTTTACAGGATGTATCGTTATAGAGGTACAGTGTGCGTTGGGATGCAAGAACAAAAGCACAATGTAGCTCAGCTAGTGGTTCTTGAATGAAGAATAACTGTGTTTTTTATAATTGGTATGAGTGCATACCCTCCAAAATAGTCACGCGATAAGTGATCATTTGATCTTCTAATGCACCATACAAGTAGCCAGTCTGCACTGTCACATGTATCATGATACATATCCTGTCGTAACATGCATGTCGCAATATGTACCGTGTCGTGACATTAGTCTGTTACACCCCCTGACTATTAAAAAATGAGAGAGAACCTGTAGGGACTGGTTATAAAAAAAAAAACTTTGTAAATGAAATGTCCTACATGAATGTTTTTGTAATTTAAGAAAATAAAAGATGAAATCGGATAATTGTACATAGAAGGATAAAATATATTGAATGGATGAATAGTAGGCTAGATGCCTATCAGTTAAGGAATTCAACATGCTCTTTATAGGAAGACGGAGCGTCTGGGTGCTGGGGTTAAACCTTACAAGAAGCAGAACAAATAGAAGTAGATTAGTGAGCCCCACAAATCAGTTTTGAGAAGGAAAGAAAAGTTTGCAGCCAATATGATGTAGGGGGTATGATTCGGGTTCAGACAGCCCTGGGTTGCAGTAAAGCACGGTGCATTGCACAGTGTGACACTGCAGCAGATTGTGGGTAACTGCTCTCTGCTGGTAGGACAGTGCATTGCACAGTGTGACATGCAGCAGATTGTGGGTAACTGCTCTCTGCTGGTAGGACAGTGCATTGCACAGTGTGACACTGCAGCAGATTGTGGGTAACTGCTCTCTGCTGGTAGGACAGTGCATTGCACAGTGTGACACTGCAGCAGACTGTGGGTAACTGCTCTCTGCTGGTAGGACAGTGCACTGCGGTGCTGAAGACTAATGCTGTGCTCTTGTTCCCACCAGGCTGGCAGAGAAGGAGGCTCAGAGGAATGCGCTGGAGGAATGTCTGAAAGTGGAGAGGAGTAGCTGGGCCAGCCGCGAGGCACAACTGCAGGTACAGCCCTTTTGTCTGACTCGGGTACAGCTACACACTGATAGACGTGGGGCACAAACATACTGAGTGCCTCTTGAAGCGGAAATCAGTCTGCATGACACACCCATTTAGGGCAGAGAATAGCTCACAGGAGAGCTCTCTCTGTCTGTGTGTGTCTCTCTCTCTCTCTCTCTCTCTCTCTCTCCATCTCTCTTGCTCTCTCACTTTGATCTTTTATGGGGATGTATAATTACAGCATCATTTGCTGGTTCACAACTTCACTGATTAAATGTGTTCATTGTATTAAAGCTCGGATCAGTTTGCAGGCTGTGCCACTCCTATTTCCCCTTTTCATTCGGGGTCTCATTATAGCTGTGTGTTTCCAGGCGCTGCACAGCGAGAGCATGACACTAAAGGCTGAGGTTCAGAAACTGCAGGCTCAGAACTCTGAACAGGTCAGATTCATTCATGCATTCGTTGGTTAATGCATTTTACATATTCTTAATATTGCCGGTTTGCTATTTCCGCTCTCATTTGACTGACGATCTGTTTCCTGTATTCATTCCAGCAGGCAGCCTCACAGCTCATCTTGGAGCAGATGCACAAAAGGTAACCATTGTCCTTGTGTCTGTTTACTGTGCAGCTGATACCATGCAGTGCAATAGCAAGAGCACCCCAACGCCCTTATTCTGCAGTCTATTAGGCATGATCTTATCCTGAAGACATTGAATACAAGGGCATCTGGTTGAAAGGTTTTGTCTAGTGGTGTTACCAAAGTTCATCATGGCAGGACTGCATGTCTTCTGATTGAGGGCTTCTCTAATCCTGCACATTCCCCATCAAACCAACCAATTGAAGTGCATGTAAACACACCTAAAAAAAACATGCATTAATTGTGTCGGTGTGTGCTGGTTTAAATAAAAGCACGTTTCATTATTCTGATTTTTTGATTCTGTGTGATGGCTGTGAAGCCTCTAATGCTGGAAGGCCTGTTTGGGTAGTTGAGCAGGTCTTTCATTTGAGTCTTCATTTCAGTTAGAGTTCACATGTAGGGTGGTGGTGAGGGGGATGCTCGCATGCATTCACGCAGCCTAACCTCCTCGCGTAGGATCTCTTTAGTGGAAAGCAACAGAGCCTCTTGCCTTAAATACTCTACATACATTTTGCATAGCAGTTTGATCCTTTCCTGATTTTACTGTGAGTTTAAGACACACCTGAGCTTTTACCTACACACCGTGGCTAATCAAGCTCGTAGTAACAAAACTGGAGTGGGTGAAACTGCTGTTCAGAATGAGTCTTATTCCCATCGCTGTAGATGAAGCACGGTGCTTTAGCATTAGATCCCCACATGCTGTAGTCGCAGTGAAAACGGTTTCTTTCACCCCTCACAGCAGCTGTTTTTTGTTTTTTTTCGTAGTGCCCAGGAAAAAGAGGAGAAGATTGTAACCGTGGAGAGTCTTCTGGAAGCTGGACTCATCGAGGTAGCCAATAAAGAGGACCAGCTGAAGGTACTGACACTGTCTTCAGATAGGGAGTGCTGTAGACTAGAATCTGGAGTGGGACGCTTGGAAACTGGAAGCTATAAACTTCTCCCAACCCCGGTTGGAACAGTTTTCAGAAATGCTAGCTTCTTAGTCAAAGTTTTGTTTGTAGACTCAAACTTTAAATGTACAGAAAAATCTGTATTTAATTTTTCACTTTTTATAGTGAATGCTGCCTTAAGGAATCAACTGCCTTAGTTTTTGTTTTGTTTTTATCTTAGAGTTTTGCTGTCATTCATGTGTGATTTTCATATTTAATAACACAGTTTACAGGTACAAAAAGCAGCCACAGGCTTTAATTAAAACCTGTAATCACACCCCTGGGTCTGCCTCAGTATTGCAACACAGGCTTCTGTAACATGAACCCCTCCCTCTGCTCCTTCTCACCCAGGCCCTAAGGGTGGAGAACGAAGCTCTGAGACAGGAAGTGCACTGTCTGCAGCTCCAAAACGCAGAACAGGTAACTCCCTCCTCCTCTTCTTTCTCGCTATAGAGGGTTACAAAGCAAAGTGCCTTCAGGCCTTTTCTAATCTTCTTTATTTTTCTAGACTTCTTCAGAGGCAACTGTAGAAGAACTACAGAGAGAGTAAGTGTTTTTTCAATCTTTTTTTTTCTGCCATACTTTTTACAAGGTCCTGTGTGTGTGTGTCTGTGTGCGTGTGTACCCAGTAAGTTATACAGCAAGCAGGACTCCAGGGATGGAAATAAGACTCCTATTCTATAACTATTGCATTGTTTGATCCATTCCAGATTTCAATACAAGCTTGATTAGCCACAATCTCAGGTGTGTCTTATTAAACTCGCAATAAAACCAGGAGTGGATCAAACTGATATTCCGAGGGAGTCTCATTTCTATCCCTGAGACCTCGTTGCTGGTTTACCTTGCAAGTCCTCTGCGTGTGCACAGCCGCATGTAATCGTTCGCTCACTCACTCCTGCACAGGTTGTGTGTATACCCACTGTATTACAGGCAGGCCACTAGAAGGATGATGATAGCACTGCTGGCAGTTTGTTATTATCTTGTCTCATGTATCTCTAAAGATCCACAGCAGCGTGAGCCCCTTCTGCGCGCACACATGCCAGTGAACTGGCTGATTTGGGTATTTTTTTATTTCTCTCTCCCAATTAGGATTTTAGAAAAGGATGGGAGATTGAAGTTCTTGGAGGATATGCTGCAGGCAGAGCTGGAGAAAGTATCAGGCAAAGAGAAGATGATCCAGGTACCGAACCCCAGTGACAGGGTCCCAGACAGGGGCTCCCCCCTCCAGTCCTGCATCCAGACGCTGCTGCTGCTCAGCCTGAACGTGCTTCTCTGCTCTGCTCTGCTCGGGCACGGAAGTTGCCAACAGGCAGCGTTGATTTTGTTCAGATTTGTTCATTGGTTTCTTCGTCGTGTTTTGCAAGTACTATTTAACCCCCAAAAACCAGACTAGGGCATTTTATATTACGATATCTATTTGTATAGTGGCTCTAATGCAGTTTATTTGCACATGTGTGCAGTGGTTCCCTCCAATGTGCTGAAGAATCGTGAGCCAGTCATTGCTGGATAGCTTGCTGAACATGTTCAAAGAAAGTATGTTTTAACCCCCCCAAAAAATGAAAATCCATTAAGTACATTTATCACGGGGACAGATGAACAAATCCGACTTGCTGAACACAACAGAGCTCTACAGCAGTCCTAGGCCTACCACTCCCCTGACTCCAGGAAAAGGAAATGTTGTACTTTCACTTCTTGATTCTAACAGCTTCATACCAGCACTGTGTGGCAGTAATGGAAGGTGTGTGTGTTCGCTATAGTCTTTAGATCCGTGGCCACGGCAGGACTGGAATGAAACAGCAGGTGGAGCACTCTTTCCTTTCCTTGCATGGAGTCTAGGGGAGAACCCTGCAATGCTATGCTTCTTTTGCCTCAACACCTCGCTGCTTTTCCTTCCTTGCACAGCACTGTCTCCCAGCCTCCCCCCGCCCCCCCTGTTTCCATGGTCAGTCACTTGTGTTATATTATTGTATTGTCACGATATTGCCTTGTCTGTGTCGTTGTGTCTTCCATCTCCCAGAGCATACACTATACCTGTCAGTGTTTAATACACGGCCAGCTTGCCGTTACTTTCCTTTGCCTTGTCTGTCTGTCACTGTGAATTCCTCTCCAACGCATGTCTCTCTGTCTGAAGGCTCTGGAGCTGCAGAGTGAGTCTCTGAAGGAGGAGGTGGAGGCAGCCAGACATCGTGAAGCTGAGCAGGTAAAGAGAAGGCTGTTGGGCTAATCCTGGTCTACGGATCCATTGCTTGCGTTTGTTTTACCCCTGAGAGCGCTCTTCTCCAATATAACACACCTGTTTGTGTTTGCAGGTTTCCACAAGAAGCCAGTTTCAGGAACTCCAGATACTGTGAGTACACACTGCTACTGACTGGAGCCAGTGTACAGCAGGGGCTCAAGTGTTCATGCCCT
Organism: Huso huso; assembly: GCA_036884735.1. Taxonomy (NCBI): domain Eukaryota; kingdom Metazoa; phylum Chordata; class Actinopteri; order Acipenseriformes; family Acipenseridae; genus Huso; species Huso huso. Next base: position 2,063,327 of record CM072679.1, on the reverse strand, counting down.
CTGGACCATAACCAGAGTACTTTCTGTGCTGCAGTCCCCCTTTCCCATTGCATGTAGGTTTGCGACGCCCCCACACACAGTATCATCAGGCTGTCGAGCTGCAGTGCAATGTGGCACAGCTACTGGCTGCAATGATTACTTCTTTTATTACCTTGATATTGGTAGGGTTCGGGGCAGTGCTTTTAGTTTCTGTTCATAAAGTTGGTAGCTGTTTTTTAAATTGCTTCTGCACTGCTGAATGTAACGTTTCTGAATCTAGAGTAGGTGCCTTTCTTTGCGATCTACACGTTTCACTACTGTGTGATAAATCATAATCCAAGACTACCTAGCTGTATTTCATTTGAAGTATGCAATCATTTTTTTTGGTCTGTTTTGCAGGCTGCAGGCAAAGGGTGAGCAGGTGCAGGCGCTGGAGCGAGCTGCAGAGGAGAGAGGCAGAGAGGCTGCAGACAGAGAGCAGCAGCTGCAGGTAGGCACCCTGTCCACCGTGATCAATATGTGTGTGTGTGTACATCCATCCATCCATCCATCCATCCATCCATCTCTATGTACATATGACCTCTCTTCTCCCCCTCTCCTTTGCCGTGTTGCTCAGGTGCTGAGGGAGGAAAGCTCATCGCTTCGGGTGCAGCTGCTGGAGGAACAGCAGAGGGTGCAGGAGCAGCAGGTATGTTTTTTGTTGCTTTGTTTTTTCGACACAGAAAACCCCTTTTTCTGTTTATTTTGAAAGAGTAGGGTTGCCTGTTAAACAATGCATTAGAGGATCATTTCTTGAGCTTGGATGCAGCTTGGCTTGTTACCCTTCCGGCTGGTTTCACAGACTCTGTTTGGACTCATCTTGGATTACCTTGGCTGATGAGCTAGTGCAAGATGAGTGCTGATCAATGAGCCTCTGAAACCAGACACCTGTGGCTAATCCAAGTTAGTAGTAAAACCTGGAATGGGTGAAGCTGCTGTGCGATCATTAAGGTTCTGTTATAATCTTGGTTTCATTTCTCTGGTAGAATCAGGTCCAGATGGCGGCTCCAAGCCAGGAACTGTTATCTTCGTGAGTATCATATTCTAGTGTATTCATGACCTACACTTCAATGCACTGTCAAATGTTTTACATTTCTTAAAAAGCAAACAAATGCCCCCTTTTTATTTTATTTATTTATTTATTTATTTATTTATTTATTTATTTTATAAAGCCCTGTTTAAATCTCCACCAGCAGTGTATGCTTTATTCATTTTTTCATCTAATATTTAATAACCGTGTTGTGCAGCTCAGCTGCTTCTCCCTGTGTTGCTCTGTAATGAGACTTGAGAAGGGGTTGGTCTTGGTCTGTGTCACCCAGCTCTTGTTGTTTAAGTGCCCTGCTTCTCTGTTTGCTTCTTGCTCCTCCAGGCTGATGGAGAAGGAGAAGCAGGTCGCTGAGCTGCAGAGTGAGCTGGGGGCGCTGAGGGAGGCAGTGGAGCTGCACAGGAAGAAAAACAATGTGAGTGAGACGGAGAGGGGAAGCACCTGACAGCACCGTGCTGCTCACGAGCCGTTTAAACACAGGCCAGGAGAATGGGACCCAGGCTACAGCAGGGTGGGAGTAAGACTCCCATTGCACAGCGCTTTGATCCACTCCTGGCTTCATAAAACACACCTGCGCTTGTTACCTGTACTCTGGGGTTGATCAAGCTCATAGTAAAACCTGGATTGGGTGAAACTGCTCCGCAATAGGAGTCGACTTTCTATTCCTGATGCAGGGTGCTGTGTTTCCACTGGACCGGCGATGCTGTGCTCTAACCAGCTCTCTCAGGGCAGTCCACAGTTAAATTGCAACTTGGTTTTTATGTGATCTTCCCAGGCGGTTTCATTTTTAAAAGACTTAAAACTGTTAAATGATTTTACTTGTATTTGATTTAAAATACATGTGTTAATATTACACATTTAAATGATATTACGAAAGCAGCTTTTTTTACATAAACACGTTAATTTTGAAATTGGAGACCTTGTGCTTCAGGCGTTTTATTACAGCTTGATTTCATTTTGTCAAAGTTCTTCTGGAACGATTTACAGTGAAAACGTGTTCACTTTCAGAAGATGTGTTATTTGGAAGGGTGTGGTGGATTTTATTTATTTATTTTTAAAAGCCAGAAAATATGATGCATCAAAGAGTGTTCTCATGTACTGCTTTTTGAGAAGATTTTAAAAGAAAGCGTCCGAGCTCAAACTTGCTCAAAGTGAGCAGCATGGAGACTGGGGCATCCTGCTTGTTTTTATGACGCGTGTTCCAGGGCAGGTTTAGTGCCAACTGGTTTAAAAAAGACTGCCTGTTACTTAAAATTGTAAGTGTAGCAAGCGAGCTATCCTCTTCACATGTGATTTGATGTTGGCAACTGTAAGAGGTAGGCTAACTACACTTTATACGTTAAGTTTTGTTCGTCATAATTAAAAGTATAATATATAGCATACGGTTTTATGAAAATGCACACACTCTTTCCCCACCTCCACCCCTCTCCCATGTGGCTCCCTTGTCTTGTACATTGTGGAAGTTTGTTCGTCTTCAGGCCTGCATGCTGTTTTTTTCAACATTTCTTTCATTTATAAAAGCGTACATGAGGTCATGCTGACACATGTATCAGGACAGACCCGTGTGGGAATGTAGCCCCGCTAGAAACTGAGAAGGGGCTTTTTTAAAAGTGGGGTTCCTGTGGTCCTGAGAGGGGATCAGGGAGGGAGCGGGTAATCGCTGCACAAACTGATTATTCCGATTTAAGGTCTCCACAGAAATCAGGTGCTGACAATCAGGCGAGGGTCATTGGTGTTGGTTTGAGCTCATTTACCATTCAACGTGAAACAGAACAAAAGGCTTGTGTGGATCGCTGTTCTGCACAGAGTCCTTAAAGCAGCAATCCTCTCAATCCCAAGCAGCTGTTTCTTCACTCGTTTCTCGTGGAATGGTGAATCGGCCCGATCCATGCCAGTGACCCTCACCTGATTTCTGTGGAGCGCTCAGTCCGAATAATCGGTTTGTGTGGCACTAGAGGGGTTGTGTGCGTGTTTTTCTATTTTTTTTTTTTTTTTTCTGGCTGAACTGAATTGATATCTCTCTAAAACTAACTAGGAGCTTCGTGAGAAAAACTGGAGCGCAATGGAAGCTCTTTCAGCCACCGAGTCTGTGCTGCAGGGGAAACTCAACAAGACAGCCAAGGTTCGAACCCCACATTCAGTCTCTGTGTTACATTAGAGTGAAATCTGCAGCTTTTAAGTAAAAAATGAAAAAAGCACCTCCTACTAAACACTGCATCCTCATTTCTGTTTGATATCCTGTAAACTAACACAGCATAAAACCCTGACTGAGGATCTAGTCAGCAGTAGCTCTGCTGATTTTAACCCTGATAAATCTCATAAGTTTTATGTAAAAGCAATACAGTGCACTGCAAGAAGGGTACTGCTGCACTCGGACTATAAACACCTTCCAGACACATTTATTATTTTGTTTGTCTGAAGCAGCAGCAGCTGTTTGTGTTCCTCCAGGTCCACGCATTGCAGTCCACTTTGCATCTCTTAATGTGTCCTCTGTGGGGAGGACAGGTGAAAAACATTTTAGCAATTAACTCACACACTCCTGTAATATGAGAAAGTAGCTGGCTAAGTGACCAGAGCAATGGCATAGCTGTAGTTTCATTACAAATTAGACTCTTCCATTTTAAAAATGACACTTGCTAGCTAATCTGTTTCACAATCTCATTCCTTTGTTCTTGGGGGTTGGGTGGGGCTGCGCCTGTTCAGAGTTGCATCAAACATGTAATCTCTTGTAAACAAAACGAGAGATTCTATGCAGATTTTTTTTTCTCTCTTTTTAAAATGTTTGGGGATGTCAGCCAGAAATGTGTGTGCGGTTAGTGACTTGCCCCTGATTTCACTTTAGGTTTCATTAGACTGACCACGCCATGTAATTCCTCCTGCTCCCCCTCCACTCTTCCCCTCTCACCCCCTCCTCAATCCGCATGCTCCTTCGTTGTGTCTGCATCTTGTTTTGTGATGTCCGTTTGATTTTGTCTTCCAAGGTGTTTATTTTTTTTTGTCCTACAATCTGAAGTTTGTACATCAATACTCTATATAATAAATAGTTGAGGGTCATTGGCGTTGATCGGGCTGATTTTACCATTCAAAGCGAAACAGGTGAAGAAACAGCTGCTTGCTTTTCTTATGACTGTGGAGAACAGCGATCCACACAAACCCCGGCAGCTGTTTCTTCTCTTGTTTCACTCGGAATGGTAAATCAGCCCGATCGACACCGGTGACTCTCACCTGTGGAGCGCTTATCCAAATAATTGTTTTGTGCATTTGTTTATATATACAGACGTGCTCAAATTTGTTGGTACCCCTCCACAAAAAACAAAGAATGCACAATTTTCTCTGAAATAACTTGAAACTGACAAAAGTAATTGGCATCCACTATTGTTTATTCCATATTTAATAGAAATCAGACTTTGCTTTTGATTTTTTATTCAACATAATATTGTAAATAATAAAACAAATGAAAATGGCACGGACAAAAATGATGGGACCGCTAACCTAATATTTTGTTGCACAACCTTTAGAGGCAATCACTGCAATCAAACGTTTTCTGTAGCTCTCAATGAGACTTCTGCACCTGTTAACAGGTAGTTTGGCCCACTCTTCCTGAGCAAACTGCTCCAGCTGTCTCAGGTTTGATGGGTGCCTTCTCCAGACTGCAAGTTTCAGCTCTTTCCATAGATGTTCGATAGGATTCAGATCAGGACTCATAGAAGGCCACTTCAGAATAGTCCAATGTTTTGTTCTTATCCATTCTTGGGTGCTTTTAGCTGTGTGTTTTGGGTCATTATCCTGTTGGAGGATACCCATGACCTGCGACTGAGACAGAGCTTTCTGACACTGGGCAGTGCGTTTGTCTCCAGAATGCCTTGATAGTCTTGAGATTTCATTGTGCCCTGCACAGATTCAAGGCACCCTGTGCCAGGCGCAGCAAAGCAGCCCCAAAACATAACCCAGCCTCCTCCATGTTTCACTGTAGGTATGGTGTTCTTTTCTTTGAAAGCTTCATTTTTTAGTCTGTGAACATAGAGCTGATGTGACTTGCCAAAAGCTCCAGTTTTGACTCATCTGTCCAAAGGACATTCTCCCAGAAGGATTGTGGCTTGTCAATATGCATTTTAGCAAATTCCAGTCTGGCTTTTTTATGTTTCTTTCAAAAGTGGAGTCCTCCTGGGTCTTCTTCCATGGAGCCCACTTTTCTGGTGCGATCAGAAACTGATGTACCTTCACCTTGGAGTTCAGCTTGTATCTCTTTGGCAGTTATCCTTGGTTCTTTTTCTACCATTCGCACTATCCTTCTGTTCACTCTGGGGTCGATTTTCCTCTTGTTTCACTCCAGGAGGTTGGCTACAGTTCCATGGACCTTAAACTTCTTAATAATATTTGCAACTGTTGTCACAGGAACATCAAGCTGCTTGGAGATGGTCTTGTAGCCTTTACCTTTACCATGCTTATCTATTATTTTCTTTCTGATCTCCTCAGACTACTCTCTCCTTTGCTTTCTCTGGTCCATGTTCAGTGTGGTGCACAAATGATACCAAACAGCACAGTGACTACTTTTCTCCATTTAAATAGGCTGAATGACTGATTACAAGATTGGAGACATGTGTGATACTAATTAAAGAAACTAATTAGTTTGAAATATCACTATAATCCAATTATTTATGATCTTTTCTAAGGGGTACCAACAAATGTGTCCAGGCCATTTTAGAATATCTTTGTAGAATAAGCAATAATTCATCTCTTTTCACAGCTTCTTTGCTTTATTCTATGACATACCAAAGGCATGCAAGTATACATGATAAAATAGCTTTTAATTTCATCACTTTTCAGGAGGAATGAAGCATTATTTCAATGAGCTGTAAGGGTACCAACAAATTTGAGCACGTCTGTATATATATATATATCTCTATCCTCCCAACTTTGCTGTTCCCACTGGATTAAAACGCATCTCCTCCTATTCCTTTGCTAAACAATCTAATCCTCTTAGCTTTTTTTTGTGATTTTTAGAAGATTTCCTGCACCCTTCAGCACTACTTAGAAAGTGATGCATGCAACACAGCCAGCAGAGGGTTACTGAGCAGAGTGGCTGCACCTTGTTCCGCCAATCTCTTGATTTGCACAGAAGCTGCAGCGCATGTAAAACTGGTCTATTCAGTAGAGGCTGTTATACTTGTTTCATTTGTGTGTATTACAGGTACCCAAGAAGTTCATCCATAACTTAAAAAAAAAACATTTTACAGCACTTGGGAATAACCCCGGTTTGCATCAAATGCATCTGTGGTTTTCCGAAGATTACTCCTAGAAATACGTTGTCGATGCACTCGCCAGTGCTGGGAAATGCTCTAAAATCTCCAGTGCTGGGAAATGCTCTAAGATGTCCAGTGCTGGGAAATGCTCTAAGATGTGCAATGTAGATTATCCCATGATTTGCAGTGTGCTCTGTGTGCCTGATGAGAGGCTGTCCTGTTTCCACAGGAGGGTCAGAAGGCGCTGGCCTCGATGGAGATGCAGACACGAGAGGCACTTCACAGACTGTTCCCCAGCCTGCCCCTGCCACACAAACAGGTGACTGGCACCCCCCTTCCCTCGCGCACGTGGACTGCACCAAACTTGTTCTCAACCTTATGAACACTGAGACCACGTAGTCCTGCATGCATGATAGCCTCATATGGGGACGGAAACAAAACCCTCTTCTGGTCTTTAATGTTGGAAAAATGGAAGATGCAAATGCATCATAGCCTCTATGAGGATGCCATGTTTCCCCACGTAAAAACGTGGAAGAACATTGAATAAATGTTCAGTGAAAAACGTATTTATTTTGTGACCAGACCAGTTTATTTTTTAAAGCTATTTTCAGTATCTCATGCGTAAAAGGGTTAAAAAATAAAGTAGTATTGATTGGATTATTATTATTATTATTATTATTATTATTATTATTATTATTTCTTTCTGCAGAACCATCAGGAGTGGCTGCAGGAGTTTGAAACAGCTGCGAAGGAGACTCTGGCATCAAAACCTGAAGACTCAAAGGTATGCAGTCCAGCAGTATTCTTGTTTTGTCATGGAGCTGGTGTTGGTGGTGGTGGTTTTATTTAGTGTGTCTTATTAATGATGTTGTTTCCCAGCTGCTGGAGGAGAAGCTGAGGGAATCGGAGGAGCTCCACAGGATTATGCAGAAGGACTGCGAGACGTACAAGAAAGTGCTGGCAGAGACGGTAAGGGCAGCGTTTAAATACGGATTCAGACGCTACAAGGTGGTACAAACAGCGGTGGGTTTGTTAATCAGCAGGTTCACTAATTAAAGCAGTCTTAAGATCTGCTGCTGTTGAGTTCAGTGGCTCACCTAGTGAAAGTGACTACGGTGTGGAGAGCAGGGTTAGCCACACAATCGGGAGCTTGCCAATTCAAATCGTGGTTGCGCCACATTGCTCCGCTAGGGGCCGCGCAGGCAGTGCTGTTGTGGACTTTGTGCTCTCATCCCGAGGGTTAGGGAGTGATGTCGTCTTTGGGGGTCGGGGGAGAGTTTGCCTCATCGTGCTGCAGAGACTCTCCATCAGAGTTCGGACGCCCTCGTATCTGGTGCTGTTCAGGGTCTTGGGGTGCAAAGAGATAACCAGGTGTGTGACTGTGTGCTGCCCCCTGTCCACAGGAGGGGATCCTGCAGAGACTGCAGAGCAGCGTGGAGCAGGAGGAGTCCCGCTGGAGAGTGAAGCTGGAGGTGTCGCAGAGCGAGCTGAGACAGGTGAGAGCAGTTCATTGGATGTGCTTGCTTTGGATTCTTTTAGTTCTGCTTCTATCTTGTCAGGATCCCCTTTTACAACAAGATGCGTATCCAGATTGTGGTTCTGTATCCTGGTTAGGGTTAGGGTTCTGTATCCTGGTTAGGGTTGGGGTTCTGTATCCTGGTTAGGGTTGGGGTTCTGTATCCTGGTTAGGGTTGGGGTTCTGTATCCTGGTTAGGGTTGGGGTTCTGTATCCTGGTTAGGGTTGGGGTTCTGTATCCTGGTTAGGGTTGGGGTTCTATATCCTGGTTAGGGTTCTGTATTCTGGTTAGGGTTCTGTATCCTGGTTAGGGTTAGGGTTCTGTATTCTGGTTAGGGTTCTGTATCCTGGTTAGGGTTAGGGTTCTGTATCCTGGTTAGGGTTGGGGTTCTGTATTCTGGTTAGGGTTGGGGTTCTGTATCCTGGTTAGGGTTGGGGTTCTGTATCCTGGTTAGGGTTGGGGTTCTGTATCCTGGTTAGGGTTCTGTATTCTGGTTAGGGTTCTGTATCCTGGTTAGGGTTGGGGTTCTGTATCCTGGTTAGGGTATTTACATGTGAAACCTGCACCTCTTGTTTCAGATGCATTTGAAGGTGACCGGGCTGGAGAAGGAGGTGGAGAGGCTGTGTGCAGACAGCAGGGAGCTGGAGATTGTGAGTGGAGCAGACTCGCGGCTGCAGGTTTTATTTCTGGGGGGAAGGGGATGTTCCCAGGTCTCGAGCCCCCCTGTAATGTGGGCCTGTTTCTGGTTTTTTTCAGCTGAGGCAGGAGAGGCAGCATCTTGAGTTTCAGTTGGAGAAGGCAGAACAAGAGAGCGCCACCTATGTTTCAGAGGTCAGAGAGGTGAGTTTCCAAGCTGCTCCCGTCTGTTTTAGGTGTGTTGGTAATTGCCCTCACAGAATTTTTTCTTTTATAACTGTGTGTGTGTTTTTTTTAATTGAACAATTCCACTCAAACTAAGTTTTTTCGTACCCCTGTTCTCTTACTGCAGCACAGAGGCGGGCGCCTCCCTGAGCTGGCATCTAAACCCAGGTTTTAAACTTTATTTCAGCTGAAAGATCTGTTGACTGAATTGCAGAGCAAACTTGATGGTTCTTACTCTGAAGCAGTCAGACAGAATGAAGAGCTGAACTTGGTAAGACTGCTGTGCTGTAGACACCCTGGGGACCCCGCGCTAGGTAGAGGAGCCACACTACACTCTCACTAACGCAGCGCACAGAGTCACAGCAGGGCTGGCCAGACAGTACTTGTACCATTTGGGGGAGTTCCAGCCCGGTCTTAAATATTGAGTTTCGGTCTGCGTTGCTTTGCCGTGCACGTTGTGCTCACGTCCAGTCTGTAGTATGCTGGGTAGACTGTGCAGATAAAGGGGAAAAAATAATATGGCACAGATTGATGTCCTGATTTTAGCACACTCTTTGGGTACCTGATATGGCCAGCCCTGACAAAGTACTCACACCAGAACTAACAGCCGCATTGAATTTACTTTCCCTTTTTTTAATAACGCTGTCTGCCTGCAAAGTGATACTGATTTCATAGATCCATCAGCACTGCTTTCCATTCACGACACACACGTTGGGATCAGGATCTCAATAGCGATTAATCTTCCTAACCAACCAGGTCCACCTGCGCTAAAGCTGGCATCCCAGACAGAAAAACGTTAGCATTAGACTGTTTTATCCTTGTGTATTAGCTTCTAGGTAGATTGGACAGTGGATTCATTAGTCACGTGGTGTATTTGTAAGACAGCAGGTTTAAATCCTGCACTCTGATACGCTGGCTCCACCCCTCTGCCCTCAGTAGAACAGCTGTGCAGCTTGCAGCTCACGCTTCCCTGCTCTGTTACTGGAGCTCGGTGTAATGCTGCGTTCCCGTCTGCTTGAACTGCAGGTGTGTACAGCCCTGTCTGCATGTGTGACCCCTGTAAGGTAATAAGACTGAGCTCTGCAGCCTCTAGTTAAACACAAAATATCTCCAACATGCGAAAACCGATTTCAAACTGTTGATATTTGAGGTAGCTTGTGATTTGTACAAGTCACCAAAAACTTTCAAAGGAATTGCAGCCTTATGTACAGGTGTCCATTATTACTAATATTGTGTACCTCCGCACAGCCACACTCTATTAATCAAGCCCATGTCTATTGTTATTACCGTTACTGTAGTTAGTTGAATCAATTGCATTGTATTCATAAAATATATTTAAAACCATAGTTTTTGCAATAAGAACCACTCTGGGTGATTTGCAAACGCCATAAAGAAAAGAAAAAAACAAACTGCAATGGCATTTGAAGCTGTAATTTGCACTGCATTCCTATCCCTTGCTGTTCAGCCAATACAAATCCTACAGCTTTATTGAATCAGCCTCTTTCTGTGATCAAGCTGAACACGCTCACATTCCAAGGTTTTCACAGCCCTTCAGATCCGCAGTGCACAGTCACTGCCCGATCCTGAAAGAAAAGCCCAGGGTTTGCAGCAGTGGGAAGCTGTTGCACAAACACTTTTAATTACAAGAATAAAAAAAGGTCACTTGCCTTCCCTTTTAGTCTTCAGTCCTAAATCCGTGTTGAATTGGAATGAAGCCCCAGGCTGAATTTCTCACACGATTGCCCTCGGGCAGCGTAGAGAGCCTCCCTGCTGCTCAGCGCTTCATTTACTCCAGCCTTTGAGAAATGGATCTCGTGGTGCAGCAGCAGAGAGACGGCTTCGTTTCTGGGGTCCTGGGGGATTCATTGCAGCCTGCTAATGCTGTGCTGAGGTGTGTGCTGCTTCACAGTCCAAACTGGGTGTTAATTTGGGGGCGCTGGCTTTTACCCCTTTAATCCCCAGTTTTTGGTTGTGGGTCTAGTCAAGTATTCTCAGTGATTCCCATTGCATAGCAGGTTGATCCATTCCTGGTTTTACTATGAGTTTAACAAGACACAACTGAGCTTGTTACCTGTACACACTGTGGCGCATAAAGCTGCTAGTAAAACCTGGAATGGGTGAAAATGCTGTGCAGTAGGAGTCTTGTTTCCATCCCTTTGTTCACCCTCGCTACTAACCCGGCTACACTTTGTCTTCCTGCTCTGTGGTTCCTGTGTTTATTCCCTGTGCTCTTTCATATCCCTCCCAGTGGTTGCTGTAGTATGTAAATTGCCATGACTTCTCGTCTGTTTGTTTCAGTTGAAAACCCAGCTGAAAGAGACGCTTTCCAAGCTGGAAGCGGAGGAGAGGGAGCGGCACAAAGTGGCAGGTGATCTGCACAAGGTGAGCACCTTCTTCAAACCTGGACCCTAACCCCACCAACACCTACCCCACCCCTTCAAACCTGGACCCTAACCCCACCAACCCCTACCCCACCCCTTCAAACGTGGACTCTAACCCCACCAACCCCTACCCCACCCCTTCAAACCTGGACCCTAACCCCACCCCTACCCTACCCCTTCAAACCTGGACCCTACCCTACCCCTTCAAACCTGGACCCTAACCCCACCCCTACCCCACCCCTTCAAACCTGGAGAGAACACAAGGACTTGTTTTTTTGTTTCGTCCCGCTTGAGCCTTACTGAACACGAGGGCTGCTTTAATAGTTCAGAATTTTAAACAAGTGTTAAATGTTTGCATAACAGGAAGTGTACTGTGTAAGCCAATTTTTTTCATTCAATGTGTGTCCGTGCCATATACAATTTAAAGGCTATAAACAGTCACCATATACAAAAAAAAGTGACAGAGGGCTTTTTATGATGTAACAAACATTCTCAATATGTTAATGTAAACGTCTAAACCTGTTTTTAGTTTAAACTGAATTGGAAACTAACACCCCTTGTATAGAATCTGTTCCAGGGGTGGAAGTAAGACTCCTATTGCATGGTAGTTTCATTCATCCCAGGTGTTAATACAACCACAGTGGGAACAAGCTCAGGGGAGTAGTCTTAAACGCATAGTAAAACCAGGAGGGGATCAAACTGCTATGCAATGAGAGTCGTATTTGCATTCCTGTGTTAGATCGGGTTCGTATTAATAAATGCACGGGCAGCAGTACACGGGCAGCAGTGTGGAGTAGTGGTTAGGGCTCTGGACTCTTGACCGGAAGGTTGTGGGTTCAATCCCCAATGGGGGACACTGCTGTTGTACCCTTGAGCAAGGTACTTTACCTAGATTACTCCAATAAAAACCCAACTGTATAAATGGGTAATTGTATGTAAAATAATGTGATATCTGTATAATGTGAAATAATGTATAATGTGATATCTTGTAACAATTGTAAGTCGCCCTGGATAAGGGCGTCTGCTAAGAAATAAATAATAATAATAATAAAAAGTATATGAACACTGGGCTCCCTTATCACAGGCACAGCAGGGTCTGGACCTGATCCAGGCAGAGATCCTCAAAGAGACGGGCCAGGCGAGCCTGATTGAGAACAGCACCCTCGCCATGGAGAGGGTAAGTGCCCAGCGCACCCCGGCACGCTCTCGCTCACACCACTCTGCTGCTGCAATCCCAGATACAGAGTGTCAGACAGACAGGCACCCCGGCACGCTCTCGCTCACACCACTCTGCTGCTGCAATCCCAGATACAGGCACCCGGCAGACAGACAGATACAGAGCGTCAGACAGACAGGCACCCCGGCACGCTCTCGCTCACACCACTCTGCTGCTGCAATCCCAGATACAGAGCGTCAGACAGACAGGCACCCCGGCACGCTCTCGCTCACACCACTCTGCTGCTGCAATCCCAGATACAGAGCGTCAGACAGACAGGCACCCCGCTGCTGCAATCCCAGATACAGAGCGTCAGACAGACAGGCACCTCGGCACGCTCTCGTCAATCCCAGACTGGGGGTCTGTCTAGTCTCATTCCCAGATGAGAGCTACTGCCTCATTGAGAGCTACTGCCTTACGTGTGTGTTGGGAATGGTGTCTCAAACATTTATTATTAAAAAGATCTGTTTTAAAAACACACCCTGATGATTAGTATCAATCCCAGACTACCTTACCTAAAGTAAAATTAGGTAGTCCAAGGTTAGTGCTAATCTGGGGCTGTGAAACCAGCCATACGTGGGGTTTTACTTATCTAAAGAGTGGGCTCGGGAGGGCTATTGGAGCTCTCTCCAGGGTTAACGTGTCTGATGATTCGAGGATGAGTGACGCTCAGATCTCCCTCTCCCTCTCCCTCTCCCTCTCCCTCTCTCTCTCTCTGATATAGGAGGAGACGGACCGCAAGATGATGATGGCAGCCGGGCTCAACCAGACAGTGATGGAGCTGCAGCAGCTCCTGCAGAGTGTCAAGCAGCAGCTCAGCAAGGGGCACGAGGGGGTGAGAGAGGGGGTACGAGAGAGAGGGGGGTACGAGAGGGTAGGAGACGAGAGGGGGTAGGAGACGAGAGAGAGGGGGGTTTACTTAGGGGTAGGAGACTGTGGAGAGAGGGGGGGAGGGCAGGGAGACTCCCTCTCCCTCTCCTCTCCTCTCCTCTCTCTCTCTCGAGAGAGGGGGGCACGAGAGGGGGGCAGGAGACTGCAGAGAGAGGGGTCCACAGCAGGGCAGACGAGAGGGGGACAGAGAGGGCAGGGAGACTAGAGAGAGGGGGGCGAAGAGAGGGGGGAGACCAGAGAGGGGCAGGAGGGAGGAGACCAGAGAGGGGCAATAGAGGGGGGTACGAGAGGGTAGGAGACGAGAGGGGGGGGCAGAGGGGGGAAATCGAGAGGGGGGGAGACGAGAGGCGGAGGGCAGGAGACGAGGGGGGGCAAACGAGAGGGTAGGAGACGAGAGAGGGGGGTACGAGAGGGTAGGAGACGAGAGAGGGGTACGAGAGGGTAGGAGACGAGAGGGGTACGAGAAGGTAGGAGACGAGAGAGAGGGTACAAGAGGGTAGGAGATGAGAGAGAGGGGGGTACGAGCGGGTAAGATGAAAGGGAGGGAAACAAGGGAGGACAAGAAGAGAGTGGTGCAAGGGGTCAGGGACAGGACTAGAAAGGGGAAAGAGTGGACTAGTATTGAGTGGACAAGAAGGATGCTCTCCAATCTAGCAGGAAAAAGCGTGTCTTGCAACCAAAACTGCAATCCAGCGTTGGCTCGCATGCTCAGCATGAAAATTGAGACTTGAAATTGAGACTTAAACCACCTGCAAGAAAGGGTTTAAGGTGGATGTACATCCAGGACCGTGGGAAGGAAACGGTGATCGCGTAGACTTGCACCTCACTCTGTCAAACTCTTTGTAGGTCAGGGCAGCTGTACAAAATGGTCTCTGTTGCTTTTTTTTTTTTTTTTTATAAAGCTGATTTTGTTTCAATTCTCTTTCAGAACGACGACAAACCCAACACAGCAGAGATATAAACAGCCATTGACACAACCACCTGCCGAATTGAGCCTTACTTCAGTGTCACCTTCCTCTCTCTGTCACCTTCCTCCTCCTCCTCCCTGATTTTAGTCATGAACACTGAACAGATTGTTCCGTCTCCACACCCCTCTCTCCTTCTCTCTGTCTCCAGGGCTCAGCTACTGATACACACAAGGCGGCTTCAGAGTTTAGTTTTATAGCAATCAGCTGTTTCCTTTTTTAAAACGACCTCTTTGGGTTTATACACTATTTTTTGCACCCTTTTTCTGAACAGAATGGGTCTGTGGGTCTGTCTGTCGGGTCCCCTGGGTTCTGAAAGCCCGGCTCTGCTGGGTTTTATGCAGAGACGGTTTCAGGATTTTTCTTGTGCTGGCGGTTTGGTCCCATCTTGACCAGGAGCTCTGATAGCGAGGCAGCGGCACTGGAATCCAACGCAGTCCAGTCACACAGTCATGAGGTGCCTGAAGGTACACAGGCAGAGGAGTGTTTGATTATTGGGGTGTGTGGGGCTGGGGGTGGAGAAGGGTCATTGTCTTTACTCTCCAGTCAACACTCCGTTTTATTGTTGCTAATTTAATTAATACTGATCAATTTTAATAAAAGGGATGCTTGGTAATCTGGTCGTCTTGTGGTTCTGTGTGTGTGGTGTTTTTGTTTGTTTGTTTTTGTTAAATGTATTTATTTATTCACTACACTGAAAATGGAACAGGAGCAGAAGAGCAGGGCTGGTCTTTCCTGTATTTTGTGAATGCTGAAGTCCCTCCCAAAGCCACAAGGGGGAGCCTGTGGTCTCTCTTAGATTGTAAAAAGATGCAGAATACAATACGAGTGATCTCTATTATTTTAGTGAAGCCGAGAGAGAGAGAGAAGGCGCTGGACGCTGTTAATCTCTCTGCGAGTGTGTGAGGGGGTGGATGAATGGATAAGCGACAACCTGTTGCGTTAGTTCAATTTGTCCCGGTACGAGGAAATTCAATCCTCGATTTACAAGCAATTAATTTCCTCCAAATCACGAAAAATGGGGCCTAAATGGTGCACACAGGAAACTGTTATAGTCCAGTGGTTAAAGAAAAGGGCTTGTAACCAGGAGGTCTCCGGTTCAAATCCCACCTCAGCCACTGACTCATTGTGTGACCCTGAGCAAGTCACTTAACCTCCTTGTGCTCCGTCTTTCGGGTGAGATGTAGTTGTAAGTGACTCTGCAGCTGATGCATAGTTCACACTCCCTAGTCTCTGTAAGCCGCCTTGGATAAAGGCGTCTGCTAAATAAACAAATAATAATAATAATATTGCAGGAAGAGAGATATGAGACGAAGGCCCGCTGAACAGCAGCTGTGTTCCAGTGTGATTATGGTTGTATCGATGAATTTAAACCGTTCCGAGTGTGATTCAGCGCAGATAATGTAAGTGTTCCTGAGTGACTGAATGCGTTAAATACTCTTGCACAGCCTAATCATCCTCGCGTGGAGGTATAGCGAATCTCACCGCAGCGCCTTAATGGGAGGAAAGTGGAACCAGTTACTGGCATGACGGGTTTGCAGCTCTTTTTTTTTTTTAACGGTATAAAATTCCAGCTGCTGACAGAGCCCACAATACCAGCCCCCGCTGACCCTCGCATTCAGAAACGTCCTGCCGCCCGTGCTGCAGAACACGGCTTTCCTTTCTTGCAGTGATGTTGCGAGATCAGCGGAAAGTCGGGCCGCCACCAGCTCAGCACATTCCTGCAGCTCACAGCCACGACACAAGGCTTTTTCGTTCCCACGAATTCTCCCGACACCACGCTGATATTTGATCTGCACGGTATCCGCGTCGCTGTCTGCTCTTACACGCTGGAGAGCTGTTGCTGCTGCATCCATTGTTTGTTTGCTAACAGTCGATCCTTGTATCACGCGCTTTCTATTCGAGACAAATTGCAGTTTTATACGTTTTAAGAATTCTGTATTTTCTGTCTGCCGTGTTACTGCAATGGGAACTAATGTCCCTCCATGTTTTAGGATGGGGGTACCTTTTTAATCCTAGATATTCAAATACTAATGCCTAGGAATGTGTGTTGTGGTCGATGCAGCTCGCTTAATCACTGCGTGCTTTTTTTTATTATTTTGGTTTAGGTCAGTATTCAAATGGGAGATTCCATTGAAATGTATTATTATTTTTTTCCCGTGGTGAATGATCTGAATCTTGAAAGTACAGTAAAAACAACCCTTTCATTAAAACCCGTTAATTTCTCAGAATGATGACGTGTGCGCTCGGGTTTCTGTCCATTGCTGTTGGTTAGCTTGATTTTTTAAAGCATTTTTTTTTTTTTTGAAGTTGTGTGCAGTATCCTCCACTCCTGTAACACGAATTGAACTGGAGCTCTCTTCTCATCTCCACCCTGGAGCTCTCTTCTCCTCCTCCCTGGAGCTCTCTTCTCATCTCCTCCCTGGAGCTCTCTTCTCATCTCTCTTCTCCTGGAGCTCTCTCCACCCTGGAGCTCTCTTCTCCACCCTGGAGCTCTCTCATCTCCCTGGAGCTCTCTTCTCCTCCTCCCTGGATCTCTTCTCCTCCCCTGGAGCTCTCTCCCCCCTGGAGCTCTCTTCTCATCTCCTCCCTGGAGCTCTCTCCTCCACCCTGGAGCTCTCTTCTCCTCCCTGGAGCTCTCTTCTCATCTCCTCCCTGGAGCTCTCTCCTCCTCCTGGAGCTCTCTTCTCCTCCTCCCTGGAGCTCTCTTCTCCTCCTCCCTGGAGCTCTCTTCTCCTCCTCCCTGGAGCTCTCTTCTCATCTCCACCCTGGAGCTCTCTTCTCCTCCCTGGAGCTCATTTCTCCTCTTCTCCCTGGAGCTCACTTCTCTACTCCCTGGAGCTCACTTCTCCTCCTCCCTGGAGCTCTCTTCTCATCTCCACCCTGGAGCTGTCTCCTTCTCTTCTCCCTGGAGCTCACTTCTCAGTTTCTTAACAGATGCAGTTGAAACGCTGACATCTCCCATCTGGTGAGCTTGAGGCAGTCCACCAGGGAGCGGTAGACTGTCGACATGCACTGCGGAGCACCTGGCCATAAAAAAATAAGTTGGTTGGGTGGTGGTATTGGAGGGTGCCCAGAGAGAGAAAGAATTTCAGCGTGCTGTCGCAGGTCAGGATGGACCCTACAGTAAGAAGTGAAGGATGAGTGTTCTCACCACCACCACGCCTGACTCCTCCTCCGTGCACGGCTTCACTCGGCACTGCCCGGCTTCGCTCGGCACTGCACGGCTTCGCTCGGCACTGCACGCAGTCTGGTTGGTTTATATCTTGCTGGCTTGTCCCAGATCCCAGACCCCTGGTGTTCTCCGTTCCCATGACAGCGTGGGGAGTCACGCGGCCGGATCGCTGACATTCCTGGGACTGGTTCAATGAGGACGATTGTTCGGCGGACTCTGTTTAATCACGAAGCGTGTGACCAGCCTGGGGGGAGGAATTAAAATAGGCTCTGCCCAGCAACACAGTGGGGAATTAAGAAGAGGGTTGTGTCATTGGCCTCCAACGTTAAACTGGAAGGTTGCTGTTCTGTCTGTTCTGGTATTCATCATCACTGCTGAGTGAATACCATACCAGTCTGTTGAAATGAGAGGTTTGACTTGATGATAACTGGTCCCCTTCTCAAACTCAAAATAACCCTGAGCAGACCAGGGCAAGGTTATATTAAACTGGAATTAATTCAAAAGAATCTGTTGGGAAATGAAGGAACTAAGAGGCTGATTTGCAACACCTTAACTGTAGACCTACCTGGCAAAGGAGGGAGGGAGGGCTGCCCTATAGTGCCACACTCCAACCCTCTGTGCATTGGGGTTCAGAGAGCTCAGAGGTGGAGTGCTTTAGAAAGGAAACTACACGATGAGGAGGAGAGCAGTGAAAATGTAAGTGACGCTAACAGAAGAGCAGGAGGTCTGGATTTTTAAAATGTTTGAAAGCACTCAATACTGAGCCCCAAACCAGGGTAGTGCTTTTACTGGTCTCTTTCTCTCTCTCCGCAGTGTGCACAGCTCCTGTACCCCTCATGCACACACAGAGAGGCTCGCAGTGTGCACTGCGCAGCTGCAGTGTGTCAGTGTGCCAGGCAGCACCGGCTCCACAATGGACAGTTATATCGGCAGCAAGAAAACTCTATTGTTCTCATTGAGAGGGCAGCAGTACAGAGAATCAAAGCCCCCTGTGTGTGTGTGTGTGTGTGTGTGTGCGTGCGTCTGTGTGTGTGTGTGTGTGCGTGCGTGCGTGCGTGCGTCTCTGTGTGTGTGTGTGTGTGTGTGCGTGCGTGCGTGCGTCTCTGTGTGTGTGTGTGTGTGTGTGTGCGTGCGTGCGTGCGTCTCTGTGTGTGTGTGTGCGTGCGTGCGTGCGTCTCTGTGTGTGCGTCTGTGTGTGTGTGTGTGTGTGTGTGTGTGTGTGTGTTTGTGCGTGCGTGCACACAATCTTGTAATCATGTTACTTGCCATCAGCATCTGTCTTGTGTGTCTCACACATAAGAAGCAAACGGAGGTGTTGATTACATGGCTGTAGTTTTGTAGAGCTTCCTTGCTGGCTTTCGCGTTGTTTTAAAGCACTTTCCATTTTTAACAGCGTTGTAATAGACGCTCTCTATTAGATCATGGGGGGGGGTAACTTCAGTAAAATCGGAGCAAAACTATTGAGGGGTTTTTCAAATACACTAGCGCCTTGCAGGAGGAGATTCAAAGAAAGGAGATTAAGAGAATATAAGAGCCTTCCTATCATACTGTACCAGCACAGAGCAGAGGGAGGCTGGCCAGAGAGTATAAGAGCTTCCCTATCTCTCTATACCAGCACAGAGGGAGGCTGTCCAGAGAGTATAAGAGCTTCCCTATCTCTCTCTATACCAGCACAGAGCAGAGGGAGGCTGTTCAGAGAGTATAAGAGCCTCCCTATCTCTCTATACCAGCACAGAGCAGAGGGAGGCTGGCCAGAGAGTATAAGAGCCTCCCTATCTTTCTATACCAGCACAGAGGGAGGCTGTCCAGAGAGTATAAGAGCTTCCCTATCTCTCTCTATACCAGCACAGAGCAGAGGGAGGCTGTCCAGAGAGTATAAGAGCCTCCCTATCTCTCTATATCAGCACAGAGCAGAGGGAGGCTGTCCAGAGAGTATAAGAGCCTCCCTATCTCTCTATACCAGCACAGAGGGAGGCTGTCCAGAGAGTATAAGAGCCCCCTCTCTCTCTATACCAGCACAGAGCAGAGGGAGGCTGTCCAGAGAGTATAAGAGCCTCCCTATCTCTCTATACCAGCACAGAGCAGAGGGAGGCTGTCCAGAGAGTATAAGAGCCTCCCTATCTCTCTATACCAGCACAGAGCAGAGGGAGGCTGTTCAGAGAGTATAAGAGCCTCCCTATCTCTCTATACCAGCACAGAGGGAGGCTGTCCAGAGAGTATAAGAGCTTCCCTATCTCTCTCTATACCAGCACAGAGCAGAGGGAGGCTGTCCAGAGAGTATAAGAGCCTCCCTATCTCTCTATACCAGCACAGAGCAGAGGGAGGCTGTTCAGAGAGTATAAGAGCCTCCCTATCTCTCTATAGCACACAGGGAGGCTGTCCAGAGAGTATAAGAGCTTCCCTATCTCTCTCTATACCAGCACAGAGCAGAGGGAGGCTGTCCAGAGAGTATAAGAGCCTCCCTATCTCTCTATACCAGCACAGAGCAGAGGGAGGCTGTTCAGAGAGTATAAGAGCCTCCCTATCTCTCTATATCAGCACAGAGTAGAGGGAGGCTGTTCAGAGAGTATAAGAGCCTCCCTATCTCTCTATACCAGCACAGAACAGAGGGAGGCTTTTCAGAGAGTATAAGAGCTTCCCTATCTCTCTATACCAGCACAGAGCAGAGGGAGGCTGTTCAGAGAGTATAAGAGCCTCCCTATCTCTCTCTATATCAGCACAGAGCAGAGGGAGGCTGTTCAGAGAGTATAAGAGCCTCCCTATCTCTCTATACCAGCACAGAGCAGAGGGAGGCTGTTCAGAGAGTATAAGAGCCTCCCTATCTCTCTATATCAGCACAGAGCAGAGGGAGGCTGTTCAGAGAGTATAAGAGCCTCCCTATCTCTCTCTATACCAGCACAGAGCAGAGGGAGACTGTTCAGAGAGTATAAGAGGAATGGCCTTTGTATTTCTAATATAACCCAGCACAGAAAGAGGAGTCTGTTCAGAGATATCCAAGAATACCCCTTGATCTTTTTTTATACCAGCACAGAGCAGAGGGAGGCTGTTCAGATAGTATAAGAGCCTCCCTAATCTCTATACCAGCACAGAGCAGAGGGAGGATCTGTTCAGAATGAGTATAAGAGTCTCTCTATATCAGCACAGAGCAGAGGGAGGCTGTTCAGAGAAGGGATAAGAGCCTCCCTATCTCTCTATATCAGCACAGGCAGAGGGAGGCTGTTCAGAGAGTATAAGAGCCTCCTATCTCTCTATACCAAACAGAGCAGAGGGAGTCTGTTCAGAGAGTATAATGAACCTCCCTGTTAATCTCTCTATATCAGCACAGAGTCTAGGGAGGCTGTTCAGAATGTTTAAGAATGTCCCTATCTCTCTATACCAGCACAGAGCAGAGGAGGCTGTTCAGAGAGCCTAAGAGCCTCCCTATCTCTCTATATCAGCACAGAGCAGAGGGAGTCTGTTCAGGATGAGTATAAGTTCCTCCCTCTCTCTATACCAGCACAGAGCAGAGGGAGGCTGTTCAGAGAGTATAAGAGCCTCCCTATCTCTCTATACCAGTACAGAGCAGAGGGAGGCTGTTCAGAGAGTATAAGATTATTCTCGAGGTGGAGGAATGGCATTCTTTGTATTTCTAATATAACCCAGTTAATAAAAGGATTATTGCACTGATATCCAAGTAATACCTGTTGATCTTTTTTTTTTTATAATACAACTCTGAGCCATAGCAGTTCTGGAATGATGATACTGTCTCCTTGACAACCGGCTGAATCACCATAGCAACCAGCTGGGTGGATCTCCTGGAATGAGTTTGCGGGCTCTCTCTCTCTCTTCTTGTAAAGCCTCTTTCTTGATGAGTCGAGAGAGGGAGAGGTTATGGAGCAAGGGAGGTGATGAGTCTCTCTCCCCCACATCCATCCTGCTAACTTCACAGGCTTGCTGCATCAGCAATTAACTTAGAGAGCGTGCTCGAGAACAGACCCATGTGGTACTATACAAACCTAACGGACTCGCTGCCTAACTCATTTATTAATGAACAGTAATGTTAATATTAATGCTGTTGTCAATACTGCCTCTATTACTACTAATACCAATGTTTAAGAATGTGCCAGGGTAGTGTCCAGCAGGCTGTGGCTGTGCGGGGAGCCTCGGTGTCGGGGGGAGCAGTCAGTGAGCACAGGGAGGGCAGGATGTGTCGTTCTGTTCACTTTTGAACTGCAGTGCTCGCTAATGAAAAGCGACACTGTTCATTACTGTTCATTGTTCCGAACTGTGGCCACAGAGACAATGCAGCTCTGAGGGAGAGGGGACAGGCTGTGACACAGAGAGGGAGAGGGAGCACTGGAAAGTGTGTGTGTGGGGGAGGGGGGCGCACATTTTATACTGCACACACCAGAGCCCCAGTGTCAGACTGATCTACACTGCACACACCAGAGCCCCAGTGTCAGACTGATCTACACTGCACACACCAGAGCCCCAGTGTCAGACTGATCTACACTGCACACACCAGAGCCCCAGTGTCAGACTGATCTACACTGCACACACCAGAGCCCCAGTGTCAGACTGATCTACACTGCACACACCAGAGCCCCAGTGTCAGACTGATCTACTCTGCACACACCAGAGCCCCAGTGTCAGACTGATCTACACTGTCACACACCCCCCAGTGTCAGACTGATCTACACTGCACACACCAGAGCCCCAGTGTCAGACTGATCTACACTGCACACACCAGAGCCCCAGTGTCAGACTGATCTACACTGCACACACCAGAGCCCCAGTGTCAGACTGATCTACTCTGCACACACCAGAGCCCCAGTGTCAGACTGATCTACACTGCACACACCAGAGCCCCAGTGTCAGACTGATCTACACTGCACACACCAGAGCCCCAGTGTCAGACTGATCTACACTGCACACACCAGAGCCCCAGTGTCAGACTGATCTACACTGCACACACCAGAGCCCCAGTGTCAGACTGATCTACACTGCACACACCAGAGCCCCAGTGTCAGACTGATCTACTCTGCACACACCAGAGCCCCAGTGTCAGACTGATCTACACTGCACACACCAGAGCCCCAGTGTCAGACTGATCTACACTGCACACACCAGAGCCCCAGTGTCAGACTGATCTACACTGCACACACCAGAGCCCCAGTGTCAGACTGATCTACACTGCACACACCAGAGCCTCAGTGTCAGACTGATCTACACTGCACACACCAGAGCCCCAGTGTCAGATTGATCTACACTATATGCATTTGACCCTCCCTCAGCTCCCAGTAGCTTGCCCCCTGTCATTCCCAGCGCCTCCAGTCCTGTGTGTTTGTGTCTCCTGCCCAGCTCAGCCCTGTAATTAGCCTCATTTACTGCGCTCTGCTAATCAATTAGACAGCCTCAGTGCTAATTAAATTAGATTACTGAGGCTCTGCGCGTCACTCTGAACTGGGAATCTGCGAGTCAGACGGAGGAAAATACAAACCATTCACATGCATGCGCACACACACACACACACACACAGATGGATACAGACACATAGACAGGCCCACACACAGATATAGAGAGAGAGGGGGAAAGAGAGAAGGGACAGGAAGGAACTGCGAGAGTGGGCTGGAGGGCGGGAGGGACAGGCACTTAAAAGAGATCACTCTCTGTTGCACACACTTCATGTTTACATTCCTACAGAAGCAAACCGCCGGCGATGCAAGCAGAGCCGATGACTCGGTTTGCTGTCAGTAGCGGAATGGTTTGTTTGCCTGGGAGATATGCAGCTGTAAAACACGCAGAGACACACAAGGCTGGGCTCCCCTGCGCTTCGGACAAACTTCTGTTCCAGTGTTTGTTTAAGGCTTGATTTAGGTTCTTCCCATGCAGCTCTTGAGAAGCAGCACCTGCACTCAATTAGGATGTTCTGGATACAGGACTGGCGCTGATCCCCTTCCTGGGCTGGGCGTGCTCTTCAAGAGAAAGGATGAAGACATTCAACAGAGGAATCCTTTCAACAGACACACCCAGTGCTGGAGGAGAGGCGCCGGTTCAGAGCAGGCAGGGCAGGGTTAAACCTGAGAAAAGTACCATCGCAAAAGCGTAGCAAAGTGTAGTACAGCATAGCAAATGCATGATAAAGCATAGGGAGAGTTTTATATATAAAACATGGCAAACTGTGGTAAACTTGTAAATGCATAATATAACCATGGGAAAAGCATGGGAACACTGCAAAAGCACAGTGCAAATTTAGTATGGTGAACTTTTATAAGGAATGTGGCGCTCTGTGTTAATTTGTCGAAAATCTCCACAGAACCCTAATCATATTCAGGCATCTATCATGGCATTTATTCGTTTAATAACCCTCACAGCACCGCCACTGAACCCCAAACCTTCACAGCACCGCAGCTGAACCCCAAACCCTCACAGCACCGCCACTGAACCCCAAACCATCACAGCACCACAGCTGAACCCCAAACCCTCACAGCACCGCAGCTGAACCCCAAACCCTCACAGCACCGCCACTGAACCCCAAACCATCACAGCACCGCCACTGAACCCCAAACCATCACAGCACCGCAGCTGAACCCCAAACCTCACAGCACCCCACCCCCCAAACCCTCAGCACCGCCACTGAACCCCAAACCTTCACAGCACCGCAGCTGAACCCCAAACCCTCACAGCACCCCTGAACCCCAAACCCTCACAGCACTGAACCCCAAACCCTCACAGCACCGCCACTGAACCCCAAACCATCACAGCACCACAGCTGAACCCCAAACCCTCACACCGCAGCTGAACCCCAAACCCTCACAGCACCCCCCAAACCCTCACAGCACCGCCACTGAACCCCAAACCTTCACAGCACCGCAGCTGAACCCCAAACCCTCACAGCACCGCAGCTGAACCCCAAACCCTCACAGCACCGCCACTGAACCCCAAACCTTCACAGCACCGCAGCTGAACCCCAAACCCTCACAGCACCGCAGCTGAACCCCAAACCATCACAGCACCACAGCTGAACCCCAAACCCTCACAGCACCGCAGCTGAACCCCAAACCCTCACAGCACCGCAGCTGAACCCCAAACCATCACAGCACCACAGCTGAACCCCAAACCCTCACAGCACCGCAGCTGAACCCCAAACCCTCACAGCACCGCAGCTGAACCCCAAACCCTCACAGCACCGCAGCTGGACCCCAAACCCTCACAGCACTCACTAGACCACACTGCCTCCCTCCCCCTCCCAGTCCCTCTGCTCTAATCACTAGACCACACTGCCTCCTTCCTCTCTCTTCTCTCTCGCTCCCCATGCCTCTCTCCCGCTCCTCTCCCTTCATCTCTTCTCTCTCTCGCTCCCCATGCCTCTCTCCCGCTCCTCTCCCTTCATCTCTTCTCCTCTCTCTCTCTCTCGCTCCCCATGCCTCTCTCCCGCTCCTCTCCCTTCATCTCTTCTCCTCTCTCTTCCCCGGTGGTGTTTGAGTCTGCAGTATGCTTAGCTGGCATTCCACAGACATGTGTCTGCCCCCTCTCTTGGATTAGTGTTTAATGTGTTGCTGCTTTCATCCTTCCTAATGGTATCAATAATAATACATCCCACATGAGTCTGAGGCCACATGTGTCTCGGGGGCAGGGGGATCAGATTCCACATTCAACAAGTTGCCAACAGATTAGCAGAGAAGTACAGAGCTGTGTAGTGAGAAGTACAGAGCTGTGTAGTGAGAAGTACAGAGCTGTGTAGTAAGAAGTACAAAGCTGTGTAGTGAGAAGTACAGAGCTGTATAGTGAGTACAGAGCTGTTTAGTGAGAAGTACAGAGCTGCTGTGAGAAGTACAGAGCTGTGTAGTGAGAAGTACAGAGCTGTGTAGTGAGTACAGAGCTGTGTAGTGAGAAGTACAGAGCTGTGCAGTGAGAAGTACAGAGCTGTGTAGTGAGAAGTACAGAGCTGCTGTGAGAAGTACAGAGCTGTGTAGTGAGAAGTACAGAGCTGCTGAGAAGTACAGAGCTGTGCCTCAGAGCTGCTGTGAGAAGTACAGAGCTGTGTAGTGAGAAGTACAAAGCTGTGTAGTGAGAAGTACAGAGCTGCTGTGAGAAGTACAGAGCTGTGTAGTGAGAAGTACAGAGCTGTGCAGTGAGAAGTACAGAGCTGCTGTGAGAAGTACAGAGCTGCTGTGAGAAGTACAGAGCTGTGTAGTGAGAAGTACAGAGCTGTGTAGTAAGAAGTACAGAGCTGTGTAGTGAGAAGTACAGAGCTGTGTAGTGAGTACCTGTGTAGTGAGAAGTACAGAGCTGCTGTGAGAAGTACAGAGCTCAGAGCTCCCAGTTCAGAAGTACAGAGCTTCTAGTGAGAAGTACAGAGCTGCTGAGAAGCACTCTTCCCGTGAGAAGTGGTGTTTGAGTCAGAGCAGTATTAGTGGCATTCCACAGACATGTGTACAGAGCCTGTAGTGAGAAGTAGTGTTTAGTGAATGTGAGCTGCTGAGATCCTTCCTAATGGTATCAATAAGAATACATCCCACAGTACAGAGTCTGAGGAAGTACAGAGCTGTGTCTGGGAAGGGGAGGGGGGATCACATTCCAGCATTGAGAACAAGTTGCCAACAGAGCTGTGCAGTGAGAAGTACAGAGCTGCTGTGAGAAGTACAGAGCTGTGTAGTGAGAAGTACAGAGCTGCGTAGTGAGAAGTACAGAGCTGCTGTGAGAAGTACAGAGCTGTGTGAGAAGTACAGAGCTGTGTAGTGAGAAGTACAGAGCTGTGCAGTGAGAAGTACAGAGCTGCTGTGAGAAGTACAGAGCTGTGTAGTGAGAAGTACAGAGCTGTGTAAGTTGTCTTGTGTTTTAGAATGGCTACCTGGATTGTGATCCCAGCATGCAGCACTAATCTATGTAATCATGAAAAGGGAACATGCTTTTTCTTTGAGTAATTAAATCCTTTACTCCAGTCTTTAATACACTCCTGTTTATAAAGTCTCAACACAGCCCCAGTACTTTGTGTTCTGATTCCCCTCCCAGCAGTTTCGTGGGGCTGGTATGTGTGACCTGCGTTTGCCTGGGACACCCCGCTGTTATCTCTGGGAGGGAGCTCCCCCGGGTCCTCTTTGCTGAATGTTTGGTATTTACAAATGAAATCTCCATGGAAACCAGACAGGAGCGCTCCCAGCATCCCAGCAACGGAACTCAACAAACCCCACACAAAGAGAGCAGAGTACTGCAGCCGCCCCCCCAGCATGAATCTTCAACCCAATAAACTGAGAGGACAGGGGACACAGAGCAGCTAACCAGCTCCAGCACTGAAGATAGCTGAGGAGAGTGAGTGTGAGTGTAAGGGAATGGGAGAGAGGCAGTGTGGGCTACAGCTCAGAGCTGGGGGGCAGTGTAGAGTCTGGCTACCTGTCTTTCATTAGTTGTGCTTTTCTTGAGTTTGTGTTTGCAGAGCTGTGATCTCCCCGCCTCCCCCTCCAGCTGGCTCACACAGTTGCTTTACATTAGACACAGAGGCCCCAGAGGTTTTATAACAGTGTTGAGAAGCATTCCACACAGCCTAGAGGAAACCTGCACACCTCGCTGTGAAGAGAATGCAGTTGCTATTGTCGGGAGGCTGGGTGTTTACAGCATTCACTTTCACTTTGTAACTCTAGAGCCATTATCACACAGCATGGTTGCAGGAGATCTCTATTTGTTGTGTTAATCAAGGTACTAATGATAAAAGATGTGAAGATTACATGCTGTTTATTTGACATTATCACCTGAGTCTTAAAAACTCATGTCCCAAACTGCATGTAGGATCCTACTTGTAACACAAGTCAGTTTAACAGGGCGGAGGCTGGGCTCGAACCGGCGACCCCACACACTGCGAGCGAGCACCTTAACCACTGTGCAAAAGAGCCGGGCTCGTCTGCATTTGTGGTGTTAGAGCTTTGAGCTTCATGTAACGTCCCCGACAGGGAACAGAATCCGTACTGGAAGCGCATCATACAACACTGCAGTTACATCTGTCTTACCTGAGGTATCGCCAGGGAGCCCAAGGTTAGTGCTAATCGGACGACAGTGTTCGGGCTTCTCCAAGTCAAAGGGAAAACAAAGTCAACAAAAAGATCAACGGTTCAATGGGGCCGGGGGCTGGCGAGAATGCTCTTGTGATAATGAGAGGTAAGACAGTGTGGCTGCTAGACCCGTACCCATCAACAGCATTTCAGAGGAGTGTGGAGCAGATCTCACAGCTCTGTGCAGTGATTGTGTCTCCTGCTGCTCTCCGCTCTCAGTGTAAATATCATTCTATTGAGAGCAGCCAGTCTGGGATCACAGGAACACGCTCAGGTGACGAGGTGCTATTAGGGGGAGCAGCGAAGTGATAAATGATCTGATGTAACACAATCCGTGGGAATAGGGGAAGATACTGTCTGTGTAACACACTTCTTCCTGTGAGACTGGAGACCACAGTGTGTGTGTGTGAGCGCATGTGTTTGTTTCTGTGTTTGAGTCAGTGTCTATCTGTGTATGTCTGTGTGTGTATAGTGTCTGTGTTTGTTTGTCTGTCTGAGTGTGTGTGTGTGTTTGTGTGTGTGTACTGTTCCTCACTTTCCTAGAAAATCTGCTTTGATAAAGAACAAAACTAAAAGTGCTAACGAGTTATGTTTTCCTCCACTTAGAGCTGTGTGTGTGTGTGTGTGTGTGTGTGTGGCGGGTTTGTGTGCCAATGGGGGTCAATGCACTGTCTTCAGAAAGCAAGCAAGATGTGTGTGTCTGCAAACCCAGAGATGACTTTCCCTTTAAGAACCGTGCCAGCATCACAGTTACAACACAAAATCAAAATCCCACACAGAGAAAATGCAACTTCAGCAACCGGGATAAAATCCCAGGTTCTCCGTTACCACCATACCCCTCAGCCATGCAATGAAGCACGGTGGCACTGCTGAGCGGGACAGTGTGTGACGAGGGCTTGCACAGGCTGTGGCTGTGGGGCTCTGCACTCTGGGACAGTGCGACGCACGGTCAGGCAGTGGTTAAGCACGGGGAATCAGGAGTCATTGACCTTGCTGACAGCTCACAGCTTAACAGTGAAAACACTGTGCTGCAGCTTGGTGTGAACAGGATCTGTACATCAGGGCAATGCTGCTTTGAGAGCCTCTACAAATCATTGCATTCAGACTCTGTCAGACTGCGTCGGTGAGGTCAGTGCCGGACGGACAGTAGACTTTAACAATGAATCTACCCTAACCCTAATCTAGTTCTCCCTGCCTGTGTCCCTGGGCTCCCTGTCACTGAACACACGGTTCCCTTGAGAGAGGCCGTGATGATCACACTCACACAGGCAGCCAGGGTCACCGCTTGGGGCACGTCACCCTCATTGCTTCACAGGCATTCAGCTCTGGAGATTGAAATTGATTGGCTGATAAATTAGCAACCAGGGGCTGCTTCTGGGATGAATGTCAAACCAGGGATAATCGGAGAGTGTGTGCGTGAGAGAGATGGGGAGAGAGAAAGAGAGAGAGAGAGGGGGGAAGGGAGGATAGGGGGAGACGGGGGGAAGGGATGATAGAGAAGGAGAGAGAGAGAGAGGGGAAGGGATGATAGAGAAGGAAAGAGAGAGAGAGAGGGGAAGGGAGGATAGAGAGTGAGAGGGGGGGGGAGGATAGAGAGGCAGAGACAGAGAGAGAGGGACATGCCAAAGAAGGTTCTACAGTAATGATGTAAACAGGTGATATTTAGATGCACAGCTGTTTACATCAATTGAATAAACCCTTCTAACTCAGGAATGCATATACATAAATACAGCTATATACAGTATAGAAGCTGTGTCTGGGCTCCCTGGTTATATATAGCCCTGTCACAGAGCTGCGGCCTGTGCCAGCCGCCCCGAGGTTTATTCGGGGGTGTTGTTTGGTGGAGCTGGGACAGCCGGCAGCTTTGTGCCTCCACATCAAGTCTGCCCAGAGAGAGAGAGAGAGAGGGAGAGAGAGGCTTGTTGCTACAGTGATCAGCACTAACTGTCCTACTCAGCACTAACAGCAGCAATTCACAGCATTGTCTGTGTGGGTGTGGGTTTTAAACTTAGTTCTATTTAAAGGGGTACGCACAGTGCTTGCTCCTTCAGTCTCTGATCTGCTTTTACTCATCTCCAGTTAAATCAGAGAGTATTAGTGATATTAAAAAGCTGTTTGATTTGAGTTTGTGTCTGTTTAAATATTTTCAATGAGTTTTCAGATATAGTGAATCTGGTAATGATTCAGCAGCGTGGTTGTGCAGAGTGTCAATAGCAGTCCCACACTGCCATGGCACTGCATGTGACTGCCTGGGACACCCGATTAAACAGAGGTGCGAGAAACACGATTCAATCATACTGATGCAATGAGGATTGGAGGTGATTTTCCTAAAGGAACCACTTTATTCTCTGGATTTGCATAACGTTTTATTATTTGTTTGTGTTTCATTATCCCATGCTAAGTGTTTGTATGTTCCTGTCAGTTCATGTTGTAACGACAGGCAGGCTGGTTTGAGATCGGTTCATTGCGGCTACAAGCCTTGTGCCAAAGGTCCCCTGTCTGACCCTTTTTACTTGCAGTTTAGAAGATGTTTTACAGGAAAAACATGTCTGGTGATAGAATACATTGAAAACAAGTAATCTGTCAACGAATCTGTACGGAAACTTTCGTCATGTTTTTTTTTTTTTTTTTTTTTTTTAATATTTAAAAACTGTACAAGATTAGCCCCAGAATGGAGACTGGACTTCAGCATGACTAGCTGTCTTGTGAGGCACTTCCCACAGAACACAGGAGCAGAACGGCCCAATGACAGCCAAGGTAATGAAAACTCCCCTCCAGCCACACCCACACGGTCAGACCCTCCTCAGGGCTGAGGGAGGGTGGGGCCTCGTCTTCAAAGGCCCCACCCCTCATGCTGTGGTTTGTGAGTTGCACAGCTGCAGCCACACCCCTCTATGGAACCCCAGTTTGAGAAGTTTAGTATGGTGTATGACAGTACCTAGGACTTCTGTTCATCTGTGTTTTAAAAAGTACACTCCTAGGGTTTTGATGTGTTAGAACTGCATCTTAGTCACAAGTCAGCACTAACCACAAGCCCTCACTGCATCCCAGTCCATCTGCTTAAATCACTTGGCCACACTGCCTCCCAGTCTCTCTTCCTTGCCACTAGATCACATGTAAAATATAACACTGCCCCTTTAGAATCTCCACTCACTCTCTGTTTACATAACAGTGGGGGGCCATCCCAATACCGCGGAGGAGACACAGTAGGTAATTCCCAAAATTCACACTCTCGGTTGTATTGTAAGCCTACACATACACTCAAATGCATATTATAAATATCTTAATTGTATAATAACCTGATTGCGGTATTTATTTTATTTTTATTAGAAAGGTGTGTTTTGGAGTCTGCTTGTGGTCCCCCCCCGCCTCACGGCGTGTGAGCAGTTGGTACAGTCCGCCCCGGCTTCGTATTGTTTGTGTGTCTCGCGGCTCCAGAGCTGACTGAACCGCCGACGGGAGCGGAGCTCGTGCGTGGCACGATTGTCTGTTTAAAACAAAGTGAGAAAAAGAGACGTAAGAAAGTAAACAAACAAATAATAAATTAAAAAAAGAAAGAACGAGCGGTTACCACGTCGAAAAAGAGCAGTCTCGATGGGGTTTACCGTCTCCCTCGTTTGAAGGGTTTCCTCGCCGAGTTTCCAGAGCACGGAAGGTGGCTGGGTTGTGATCGCGTTGTTGACCGGACTCGCGAATGTTTTCTCCCAGTCAGGAGGAGCACTGTGCCCCGAACAAGGACCCTGTGACCTACGGGCAGCTCGTCGTGCTGGGGTGAGTAGCGAATGCGGGTCAGGCTGATCACACGCCAGCCGGACCCTGTGTGACCTACGGGCAGCTCGTCGTGCTGGGGTGAGTACCGGTTCAGACTGATTACACGCCAGCCAGACCCCGTGTGACCTACGGGCAGCTCGTCGTGCTGGGGTGAGTAGCGGATGCGGTTCAGGCTGATTACACGCCAGCCGGACCCTGTGTGACCTACGGGCAGCTCGTCGTGCTGGGGTGAGTAGCGAATGCGGTTCAGGCTGATCACACGCCAGCCGGACCCTGTGTGACCTACGGGCAGCTCGTCGTGCTGGGGTGAGTAGCGGATGCGGTTCAGGCTGATCACACGCCAGCCGGACCCTGTGACCTACGGGCAGCTCGTCGTGCTGGGGTGAGTAGCGAATGCGGTTCAGGCTGATCACACGCCAGCCGGACCCTGTGTGACCTACGGGCAGCTCGTCGTGCTGGGGTGAGTAGCGGATGCGGTTCAGGCTGATTACACGCCAGCCGGACCCTGTGTGACCTACGGGCAGCTCGTCGTGCTGGGGTGAGTAGCGAATGCGGTTCAGGCTGATCACACGCCAGCCGGACCCTGTACCTACGGGCAGCTCGTCGTGTTGGGGTGAGTAGCGAATGCGGTTCAGGCTTATCACACGCCAGCCGGACCCTGTGTGACCTACGGGCAGCTCGTCGTGCTGGGGTGAGTAGCGGATGCGGTTTTTGGCTGATCACCGCCAACCGGACCCTGTGTGACCTACGGGCAGCTCGTCGTGCTGGGGTGAGTAGCGAATGCGGTTCAGGCTGATCACACGCCAGCCGGACCCTGTGTGACCTACGGGCAGCTCGTCGTGTTGGGGTGAGTAGCGAATGCGGTTCAGGCTGATCACACGCCAGCCGGACCCTGTGTGACCTACGGGCAGCTCGTCGTGCTGGGGTGAGTAGCGGATGCGGTTCAGGCTGATCACACGCCAGCCGGACCCTGGACCTGTGGCCGCGACTCAACAGGAATTATTAACTCGCTATCAAAACAATCGGAATTGTATTTCTTTCTTTATTTATTTTTTGGAATGTTTACCCCCAACAACTTTCTAAAACTACTTGGCGTCTAAGCGTTTGAGTTTCTTGTGCGTTTGTCATAGTTAAACAGAATTGTTTTTGTTTACAAGTCGAATGCAGATATCCCTGTAGCGTGTGTGTGTTTTAAGTGATCGCTATAACGAGGTTTAAATCTAACAAAGGAGTGGGTCTCGGGGGGGTGTTAAATAAACTACATGTACATGTACGATACAGCAGTTAGCATTGAGAATTGCCGTGTTTGTGAGCTGATATAGCGGGCCACGCATCGTGGGTCGAGTCGAGTTTCGGCACACCAGCGAGGGGAATGCGATTGGGGGATGGGGGAGTCTGTCTGCCCGGATTAGGAGAGAGAGAGAGAGAGAGAGAGAGAGGCCGAGGGAAACGGGGATGGCGAAGTCTCCGCGGCTGTAATGTGTTTTAGTCGCGGATGGCGTGTCTGCGTTTGCTGTGTTTGTTTTTTTTTACTGTCACGGCGTTGGTAAATCGGATCGGTGTTTATGTATCTGCACTGTGTTCGTTATTTTACATCTTGTTTTGCAACTTCCGCTGGAACGTGGCGACGGGTTAAATGGAAACATTCTCTGGCTGGAGTTCAGATAAACTAATATGAAGCGACGTGTGGAAGGATTGCAAGTACATTAAAGCAATGTTTCCCTCTCCCCGTGATCCAAGATCAGCGTTGCCAGATTATCACCGTCCACAGCACAAACATCCTGTATTTACTAATTAATTCCAGCGAATTGCGCCCCGGTTTAGCGACTACGCTCACTTTCTGCTGGTTAAGCTTCAGAAGCGTGCGATCTTTCCATTGTTACTCGTTCCCAGTGTTAACACGCTATGCATACACACAACTCGTTAGGTGAGCATTTTATAATAAAACAGCACACCTGTATAGTGATATTCCACTCAACCTAAGAAGGGATTATGTTTAGTGACTCATTTTTAATAAATATTTCACATTCTTCACTCAGCGCCACGGATAGGTAAAAGAAACGCCTGTGATTTGATTTGTCAGATTTCCAGTTTCGGCAAGACCCGGTCGGTTTCTGAAGTTGTGGTGTATTTCATTTCCGCCCAAATTGTAAGAGTTTTTCCTCTCTTGAAATGATTACATGCATTCTACATAAACAATATAACATTTAACCTGGTCTTATGCTCGGCGCTCATATATATATATATATTAATTTAATAAATAATTAATTAAAGAACTCGGCGTTTTGTTGTCAACGTAGTCTTCTTGCATAATCCGGAGGAAATGCTCGGTCTCCATTTCTAGATTTTCGGATGCTGGGGGTGTTCTATTCAGTAAATACTCAATTGAGGTATTCGGATAACAAATTCCGCTCCGAAGGGTGATAATTCACGTCACAGTCCAGACCGTGGCGCACACGGTGATTCAGGGACTGCGTAGTGTACACACAGCGCAGGCTGTCGTCGCTGCTCTGCAGTCTTTACAGTGTACCGTGTAGGACGCTAACGAGGCTGTGTGGAGCAAGTGTCATTGTCAAACTGCTTCAGAAAGCTTCATTTATAATAGAATTAGGCGTGTATTCAACACAGCATTGCTAAACTGTGTGTGTGAGGAACACCTACTAAAAAAATAAATACAGCAAGTGAAGCCATTCTACAAGCGAGGGGTCAGCGCTGCTGTGTTGTGCTGTATTGTAATATAGCAGGCAGTGTTTCAGGATGGAAATAGACTCCTTTTACTATAGGTTTAATACCCCAGCTTGTAACTATACACTGGGGCTAATCAAGCGCATAGTAAAATCTGGAATGGGTGAAATTGCTGTGCAATTGGAGTCAATTTTTTTGTTTTTATATTGTAAAAGCAACGAATAGGCTAATTTTAAAATAGCTTGAATAAAAAAAAAAATCTTATTGGGCAGTTTGAGCTGAGCACGTTTTTGAATTGAGAAGAAAAGAATAAGAAAGCTGGATCTGGATTATTTCTGAAATGAAGGAAGGTATTGACTGTAGCGGAGGTGCTGGATCTCGGCCTCTGTCCATTGTCCTTTTCACTGCAGTCTGGATCTCAGCCTCTGTCCATTGTCCTTTTCACTGCAGTCTGGATCTCAGCCTCTGTCCATTGTCCTTTTCACCGCAGCCTGGATCTCAGCCTCTGTCCATTGTCCTTTTCACCGCAGCCTGTCAAAAACCTATTCATTGTTCATTATTGGTCATTTCACAACGGGCTCCCTGTGCGGCCAGTGGGTTTGTCAGACGTTGCGTTGCTCGTTTTTAATTTCATTGCTCTCTGCACGTTTTTTAATTAAAAGCAGCATTTTAACCAAGTGCAGCTCTAGTGCCTGGACTGCGAGTTGAATGTGGCTGCTCCTGGCTCTTGTACAGTATATAAATCTCGTGTCAGTGTTCTGGAAGCGAGTTTGATGTGGGAAAGCGTTTCACTGCTGCGTTGGTCTTAACCCAGCTGAGGTAGAAGTGCAGACCTGAAGCCACTTCTAATTGTAATGACCGTTACAGCAGAATTGTTTACTGACCTGTACTTGGTTACAATGCTCTTTTGTTCAGTTAGTTACAGTTATGCTGCAGTAATTACAATTATATTTACAATTACACTAAAAACTACCCACATAAACATGTTCACTGTGTTTATTCTGAATAACCAAGCAGTCATCCCAGGTACAAATACAGACCCGTGCTAACGTGCTATAGGGAGTATTAGAGTGGCGGGTCGGCTCTCCACTGTGGCTGCAGCATTCTCTATTCACTACAGTCTGTTAGTCACACCTCTTGAGTGGCTGTGATGGAGAGTCTGGGCTCTGCTGTTTTACAGGTTATTTTAACGAGGAGGGGAAGCTGTCCAGTTCAACAGTGTCACCCATAGCTGTTAAACACTAGTGCTGAATCGAGAAATGCTGTGTAGTGTTGGATATGATTCAGATTGGGATCCTGCTCCAAGGGTATTGCTTCATTCGGTGCCTCAGTGTGTGTTGCTTTGCGCGCACCGCTGCAGTGACGTCATCGCCGCTGCAGTGACGTCATCGCCGCCCTGTGCCGTCTGGCAGACTCAGGTGAAGGAGTCCAGAGCGGGATTGCTGGATTGTAACCTTGTGCTTCTGGCTCCTGTTCCAGGGAGGGGAGTAAGACTTCTGTTGCACAGCAGTTTCACCCATTCCAGGTTTTGCTATGAGTTTGATTAGCCACAGTGTCTAAGTAACAAGCTTAGTTGTGTCTTAATAAACTTATAGTAAAACCAGGAATGGATCAAACTGCTTTTACAATGGGTGTCTTATTTCCATCCCAGCATTCCCACCTGGACCCAGGCAGGGAGTGTTCTGGCTGGCTGGGGTACAGCACAGGCATTGTAAAGATGGTTAAAAACAGAAATGTTAAAAGCTCCCTCAGGTAGGTAGAGCGGTGTAGCAGGCAGATAACTGATGAGAGGTGTGCTTCTCTACCGCAGATGAACCGCATCAGCCTCAGGGAAGAGCAGCCGGCACCTGTGGTTTAAATGACATGACAGGAGCGCCACAGACTCTATGTGAACACCTTTCCTGGCAGGGAACATACAAATACCGTGCAACCTCTTTATTTCACAATCCGAGGCTATTTAAACAGAGAATTGCAGTCATGAAGGGCCCTCAGACAGGGAAACCTAGCCGATGTACAGTTTACATGACTTCTTGAATTTCACCTTTTTCCTTCCGTATTCTTTTTGTTGAGCTGAACAATGCACAGTTCAGTTTTCTAATTAAAAAGGGAACTCCTTTTACGTGTATTTGTGAGTATACATGAGACCAGGACCGCAAAGTGTTTCCTGTGAGGCTCCAGCGTGATTTTCATACAGCATGTGTTAACATGATGGCAAATGCAGGGTGATTCTGAAAGAAATCCTGTCTGAGTTTCACAGGCAGACAGCCATGTGGAACAGGAATGCAGCCTCACAAAGTGCTTCGGTCTACCTGGATACTCTTCATAGAGGATCTCTGTGTCTCTCTCTCTCTCGCCTCTGTCTCTCTCTCGCTCTCCACCAACACTTTGCCCATGAACTGCGTTTGTGAACACCAAGTCCTCATGTTCGTCAACACTGCACTGTATGCGTGCCTGTGTGCAACGACCATCTCAGTGTAAAAACGGAAACATACTAATTCATGTTCAGTGATGCGCAGTGCTCCCGTTTTGATATTTAGCAGTTCAGTGTGATTTACGAGTTGGGTTGATTCGAGGTGGGCAGTGCTGACAGTAAAGTCCTTTTATTTTCCTGTAGGAGGACCCTTTACTAATGTCTTCAGTGTTTCACTTTGATGTGCAAGTCACATAGAGAAAGAAAGCTGGAGCTCTGTATTCCTGTGATGAGTTGTTTGTGACTCTCCCTGTGTGTGTAATTCTGTATATCTGTACACAGACAGCGTGCCATACAGCCAGCGCTGGAAATGAAGTCCTGATCATGATGGATATTGTGACATTAACATATGATTACTTACCCTGCTACACGGGGAATGGGCTCCAATATCAAATCTCGCTAATGGAGATTAGTCAATGATCGCAATTTCCCTAAAGTCTTCTCATCTTCTTTTATAATGCCTGGTAATGAGACTAAAAGAGAATCTATTGGCACTATGTTCCAGACAGAAGGGAGCATTAACCCTTTCTTCTGTCATCAGAGAGACTCCCAGCTTCTGACAGTGGTCTGCTTTAACGTCCTTGCTGACTGCGTTCTTGTTAATTGCAGTGAGCCGCTGTTGTAAATTGGATTTGTTTAACTAGCTGTCTTGCCAGGACTTGCTTGTTTGTGAAGGGGGTGTGCTTGTCTCAACAGTGTTCATTTTCCTTGAATAATGAAAGCTGTAATGGAAACCAGTCTCCCGTAACCAGACTATGAAGGCAAGTGTCTCCGAACACAGCAAGAAAAGTAATTAAAGACCTGCCAGAATAGATCGATCCGTCGCATCCATGATCCAGTATTCATCATTAAAAGGTTAATGTGTTATCGCAGCCAGATGTCTTCCCTGTGGTGTTGTCTCCTGTTCATTACATTGCTATTTTCCCTGTAGCTGCATGAACTCCCTAATATAAAGACCGCACACTCATTTCATGCTACGAGGCAGAGTAAGCAGATTTAGCAAGGGCCTGATGGACTATACCTAAACAAGGGGAGTGCTGAGCCCCAGGACCGGGTGCATTGTGAGGCTGGTGCGAGTTTCGAACCCTGGCTGAGCACTTCAAGGTGGCTGCTGTGTCCCTGCTTTTTTCCCCTCCTGCAGTTTCCCTGGCTGGAATACTGAAAACAACACAGAATCAGACAGAGTAAAATATAATACGCATGCATGTTGCTGTCAAGGTGGACTGTACGTGACTTAACCAAATTAATGAATTCTCAAATGGGCAAGATATCATGACGAGCACGGTGTACTAGAATATTCGGAGCAGTGCGTCTCCTCTCTCTCCTCTTGCGCTCTCTCTCTCTCTCTGGCTCTATTTCTTTTCCCTCGACAGTGACAACATAAGCTGCAGTAGATGAGTTGTGTAGATTACTAGCCTGGCGGTGTCTGAAACAGCGAGACTCTCCTGCACTGTGGCTTTCTGCAGGAGCCTGGCTGAAGCGATAGCTAGCTAGCTAGGTGTCTGTCTGTCTGCCTGACTGAGCCGACGTCTCTCACATGTTTGTTTTTATCCCCTTTGTATGTGAAACCCCTCCTCTGCCTGATACCTGCAGCACCCTCCCCCCAAAATGATTTCAGTAATGCGTTACACTGGTCCACTAATGCATAGCGCCATTAATCTATTTGCAGTGAAAGAAAGCAGCAGAAGGCATTTTGCAGCGATGTTCAGTTCTGGCCACACAACTGGAGATGAATGGGCTGACAGAGTGCTTACCACCAGCTTTCATCATGAACAATTCATCTGGGTCAATCTGACCCAAGTGCCCTAAACTCAGGGAGGAGGGTAATGATGCTGCTACTGCTCAAATAAACCACATGAGCTGGAGAGAGGAAGGCGCTGTGTGTGCATCGCAAAGAGATGTGGAGCTTCACGTGGTGAACGTGTCTGATGTTCTCTTCTGCTGTGGGGAATGAGCTACACAAAAAAGTAATAAAATTGAGTGTCATTTTGAAGACTGAATTATTTAAGCCATCGATGCAGGTTGAGCAAGCCTTCCTCCGTGGTCCTCTTGAGCAGGTTGTAAAATGACCTGCTCGTCTGTAGCTGAAATAGCTGAAATTTGTTATGTAGTGGGAGGCTTGACTATTATCCCGCATGGCTTTTGAACCAAGTGGTTTTGTAAGCACGCAATAGCAATGCATTCATGGGGAAAATAAAGTTTAAAAACCAAACTAACAATAAGCGCTTTGTGCAGGGTTTTGAGTGGCAGCTGTGAAGCTCCTCTGTAGAGAGCTGAGACTCCCACACCCTGCTTCAAGGGTGTTCCACTGAAAGGAACACGATGAGTGGCACTGCGGTTGAGCAGGGCTCAGCCAGTCCACCTGTTAGGAAGGGAGCAGGCAGTCTGACACTGAGACGCCTTTAAAGTGCTGCTGACTGCCGGCACAAAGCTGTCGCATCCCAAGCTGGAGAGAGAGGTTCGCAGTATGCTGGCTATGATTGGAATGTGCTGTAAACCTCTGTTCCCTCAGTTTAAGAAAGAGAGAGAGAGAGAATGCATGTGACGTGTGCCCCTTGCGTTGCAGAAGTGAGGTTCTGCGCTGGATTGCAGGGGTCTGTCTGTGGCTGGTAGGTCTGCCCTCCCTGTTTGTATATACTGTACATACAAGCTGCGGCTGCTGCTCAAAATAGCAAAGCCTTTCTCTTGTGTTCAGATTAGCCGGGGTAATGGAGATGCTAATCCTGGTATTTTTACCTGATTAACAGAATGGAAAAGCTGATCCTGGTATTCCACTATCCAGTGAACTCAGCCCTGCGTGTAAGCAGAGCAGCAGGCTCTGATCCACATGCATGTGTACTGGAACGTGTGTGTCGAACCCGGGTCGCAGTCTACATATCTATCAATGTATTGATGTGTGTGTGTGTCTATCTCTATCTCTATCTCTATCTCTATCACAAACAAAAAAAACTAAAGCACTGCCTGTTTAAACAGACGCTCTAATTGCCACTCGAGGCTGTTTTATAATAAAAAGATGTGCTTTTAACAGAACATCAAGAGGCACTTTAATCCCAGTGATCAGGGCCTGTTTGCATTTCAAAGAGTGTTCATCATCGAGATTCGTCCCCAGAGTCACTTAAACATTCATCAGCCTGGGCTGCCAGCGAGAGAGATGGGGGAGCGAGGGGGCTTGGGAGCCTTCTGTGTGCAGTGAATGGTGCTTCTAGGATTCGGGCTTCCCCATTTAAAACGTTTGTAAATGCGTACGCTCTCTTTAGTGACTGCACAGTCTCTATTGCTTGAATACCTGGCACCTGGAAACTCGTTTTCAATACTGTACCTAAACAAGGGGAGTGCTGAGCCCCAGGACTGGGTGCATCGTACGCTGGTGTGAGTTTCGAACCCTGTCTGAGCACTTAAAGGTGGTGTCTGTGTCCCTGCTTTTCTCCTCTCCTGTGCTAATAAGTAATACGCCAGTATGTAGGTAGGCTCGTCTGCAGTGAAGTTCAAGTGTGACGGCCACTGCGTTACTCACGTACTGATTTCCACTTCCTGCTTTGTGCCGATTTCTCAAAGAAGCACAACCCAGGGGCCAACATGCGCTTTGAAAAAGCGAAACTATCTTACAAAAATGTGTTAACTGTACCCCCCATTTAATGAGCAATACAGAATGTATAAAATAGTCAACTATTTCTCAGGGAGTTCAACAGCGTATTATTATGGTTATGATTAGCAGTAGCATTATTATTTGTAGTGTTATTGTTACAAAGCCCTCTGTGTCTCCTCGCTGGTAGCATGGTGTTTTTTCGTTGACTGTTCCAGCTAGACTCTGCTATTCCTCGAGCCTGTCCGCAGGGTCTGGGCTCCAGCTGATGGAGAGGGTGTGTGGGTTGATCCCAGTCCCCTCCTAACGGGAGGCACTCTGCAGAGTTTGTGTAGCTGGAGCTTCATATTCCTGAGCAGGTGTGCTGTGGGGTCCAGTTTCAGTGCAGCTGCATCTCACTCTGCACCCGGTGAAACATTCGGATCGAGTGATCCACAGAATTCAGGGGCCTGGTGTTGATCGGGCTAAATCGCCATTCCAAGTGAAACGAGTGAAGAAACAGATGCTTGGGTTTGTGAGGATTGCTGCTTTTCAGCCTCTGTGGTGATCAGCAATCCACGCTAACCCCAGCAGCTGTTTCTTCAGTGGTCTCTCTCGGAATGGTAAATTAGCCCAGTCAGCCCCAATGGCCCTCGTCTGTGGAGAGCTCGATCCCATTGATTGAATGAGGGGTTTGTGACGCTCTATTGGTGGGTAAACCAGTCAGCACCACACGTGTGTAAAATAAACAAGAGCGCCGCTCACACTGTGGGATAATGCAGGATAACAAGAGCGCCGCTCACACTGTGGGGTAATGCAGGATAACAAGAGCGCCGCTCACACTGTGGGGTAATGCAGGATAACAAGAGCGCCGCTCACACTGTGGGGTAATGCAGGATAACAAGAGCGCTCACACTGTGGGGTAATGCTCACACTGTGGGATAATGCAGGATAACAAGAGCGCCGCTCACACTGTGGGATAATGCAGGATAACAAGAGCGCCTCACTGTGGGATAATGCAGGATAACAAGAGCTGTGTGGGGTAATGCAGGATAACAAGAGCGCCGCTCACACTGTGGGGTAATGCAGGATAACAAGAGCGCCGCTCACACTGTGGGGTAATGCAGGATAACAAGAGCGCCGCTCACACTGTGGGGTAATGCAGGATAACAAGGATAATAACAAGAGCACTCACACTGTGGGGTAATGCAGGATAACAAGAGCGCCGCTCACACTGTGGGGTAATGCAGGATAACAAGAGCGCCGCTCACACTGTGGGGTAATGCAGGATAACAAGAGCGCCGCTCACACTGTGGGGTAATGCAGGATAACAAGAGCGCCGCTCACACTGTGGGGTAATGCAGCAGTGCAGGATATCGTTGTCCGTTGCCGATTTGCAAGATCTTGTTTTGTTTTCAGAAAGCACAAGGCTCGGTTTAATAAACCTCCCCCAACGCCGCCTCCTCTTCCTCTGTTGCATTGTGGTTCTCCACTCGCCAGCTTTACTACCTACTGGGAATGTGCAAGAATGACGAGGATCCAGGCAAACAAGATGTATGAAGTCCTGACCTCCCAAGCCGCTGCTCACTCCTTTAATACTGCAGTGCGTTGCTGTGTGTGTGTGTTGGGTTTGGGTGATGGGGACAGGTGACCTCTTTCTCGGTCATTACCTCCGTCTTTTCGCTTTGATCCCTCTGTGTGTGTGTTTTTTTTTTTGTTTGTTTTACTCCTGTTCCTATTCCCTCCTCTCCGCCTCTCATGATCTCGTTCTCCTGATTGTCTTTCTCCTCTGTTTTTTCCAGCTGCATTCTCTCATTGTCTGCCTGTTTTTTTTTTTCTGTTCCACGTTCCCCAGTTGTCTTCCCACTCTCTTCCTGTATTCCTCCACTCCTGATTCCCTCTCTTCATGGCTTCTTTCCCTTTGTCTTAACCCACGTTTCACCCCCTTCCTCTCCCATTGATTGCCTCTCTTCTCCTAACCCCTCTACTCTTGTCTTTCTCTGTGTGGCTTCAGTTTGTTTTCCTCCTATCTCATCCCATCTATTTCCTTTTCTCCAATGTCTTTTACCCTCTTCCTCAGCCTGTCCCCCCCCCTCTGCAAAGCGTCTCTCCCCCTCTTATTTCCCTCTTTCCTTTGTTGCTACATTCTTTCCTATCTCCCCACCCCCAGGTTTATCATTTCTCATTCTTTATTTCTGTCGCCTGTACGTTTCTCTTGCCTATCCTCTCAATCCCTTTGTTTCCCTATGCTAGCCCCAGAGGTCGGGATGTCAGATGGGATGGATGGATGGATGGAGGGAGGGGGGTGGCTTTGAATCCCAGCTGTGCAGGACAGCTGGTGAGTTTGGATTTATGGTCCACAGCCCCGGGACCTTAATTGCCAAATCAGGCTGGTCTGTTTCACGAAGGATGAAACAGAATTAAGATGACAAAAGAATAATTGGGAGCTCGTCAACAAATATTTCTTCATTTAAATGTTAGTCTGTGAAACTGTTTGAAGAGGCAAAATAACCCTGTCTCTATTTGCCATAAGTCTTCTGCTTTTCATTTGCACACAGACATATACATTGAACATGCCTCAAACACGAGCTACAGTAATGCTGTGTGTAGCAGGTAAAGACACAGCTAGTGGCTGCTATTAAAATGATGACTCAGTGAGTGTTTCTATAATCGCTTTTAACATTCACAGAGTAGAGGGACCGCACTCCGAGTCCAGAAATGAGTTTGATCATTTCAGCTTTAAAAAAACAAGACCGCGCCCGTCCAA
Source organism: Huso huso (assembly GCA_036884735.1). Lineage (NCBI taxonomy): Eukaryota > Metazoa > Chordata > Actinopteri > Acipenseriformes > Acipenseridae > Huso > Huso huso. The sequence goes on along the minus strand of CM072679.1, from coordinate 2,020,735 downwards.
ACGAAAACCATTTTTATTTTGACTACGCACTTCCAATTGTTGAGGAGCGCTCCGCCTTTTTGTGATTTCAGAAATCGTTTCAGAGGGTGAGCACCACCGTGTTTTTTGTTAAATGCAAAGTTGCTGCTGAGTTATGATTTGATTGTGTGTTTTTGTTGTTCCTCCCTCGTTGTGTTTTGTTTGCTGTGGTGGTGTGAGCCTCTTGCCAGGTCGACGTTGGAAATGAGAATTTGTTCTCCTCTGGATAAAGGTTTTTGTTTGATTGATACTAGAGGTTCCTCCTGAGAGCGGTTTTCATTGAAGTTAGCATGCAAGGTACTTGTTATAAGAGACGTGGTTGGGCAGCCCGAGCCTCGCCCACACTGCACAGGATGAGCGCTCTTGTACAACACTGGAATATATTAAACCTCTAACAGCAGACCTTTCATCTGTTCTGTTGGTGGCTCTGCGTACAGAAGAGTCTCTATCTATCCCCGTTAAAGTGTGCAAATCCTTGCCTCCATATTTCACTGACACACGCAGCCTCACTCAAAAAAAAAAAAAAAAAAAAAAAAAAACCTGTGGGTGAGGAGGCTGGTGTGCAGCAGGGGGCGCCCGTGGACCGCTGCTGGGAGGTGGGGGGGTGTGTGGGTAGCATGTACAGATGGCAGGACAGACACAAGACACCAGCTGAGCTACACACGGAGCACAGCGGGGACACTCACTCTCACAGAGCTGCACAGACAAAAGGAAAGACACGGCGATCAGTGATGTGAACTGCCAGCGTAACTCAATAGAGACGGGGCTGGGTTGGATTAGGACTTGTTTCTCACATGTTTTTAGAATAAATTTAAGTGGAAATAACCCATCGCAAAGTGTTTTTATAAGATGATCGATATTTGAGTTGTATTGCTTGTTGCAGCAGGGCCATAACTATTATAAACATGAATTAAACGTGATTTACTGTACAGACCTCAAGGGAGCTGAATCTGCAAAAAAAAAAAAAGTGAAATATTACTATAGTCCTGTAACCCTGCCCCCCCTCTCTCTCTCTCTCTCGCAGGTACAGTGGGTCAGCGCAGTGCAGCTCCGCTCCAGTGTGTGATTGTGTTACTGCAGTGATCATCCTGTAACCCTGCCTGTCTCGCTCTCTCTCTCGCAGGTACAACGGGTCCCTCCCGAATGGAGACCGCGGCCGCAGGAAGAGTCGGTTCTCGCTCTACAAGAGAGCCAAGGCCAACGGGGTGAAACCCAGCACTGTGCATGTCATCAACACACCCCAGGCCAGCAAGGTAACCCTCCCAGCACTGTGCACGTCCTCAACACACCCCAGACCAGCAAGGTAACCCTCCCAGCACTGTGCACGTCATCAACACACCCCAGACCAGCAAGGCAACCCTCCCAGCACTGTGCACGTCATCAACACACCCCAGGCCAGCAAGGTCCCAGCACTGTGCACGCCATCAACACACCCCAGGCCAGCAAGGTAACCCTCCAGCACTGTGCACGTCATCAACACACCCCAGACCAGCAAGGTAACCCTCCCAGCACTGTGCACGTCCTCAACACACCCCAGACCAGCAAGGCAACCCTCCCAGCACTGTGCACGTCCTCAACACACCCCAGACCAGCAAGGCAACCCTCCCAGCACTGTGCACGCAACCCCCCCAGCACTGTGCACTGTGCACCTCTCAACACACCCCAGACCAGCAAGGTAACCCTCCCAGCACTGTGCCGTCCCAGCCACAAGGTAACCCTGTGCACGTCCTCAACACACCCCAGACCAGCAAGGTAACCCTCCCAGCACTGTGCACGTCCTCAACACACCCCAGACCAGCAAGGCAACCCTCCCAGCACTGTGCACGTCCTCAACACACCCCAGACCAGCAAGGCAACCCTCCCAGCACTGTGCACGTCCTCAACACACCCCAGACCAGCAAGGTAACCCTCCCAGCACTGTGCACGTCCTCAACACACCCCAGACCAGCAAGGTAACCCTCCCAGCACTGTGCACGTCCTCAACACACCCCAGACCAGCAAGGGAACCCTCCCAGCACTGTGCACGCCCTCAACACACCCCAGACCAGCAAGGCAACCCTCCCAACCTCCCAGCACTGTGCACGTCCTCAACACACCCCAGACCAGCAAGGTAACCCTCCCAGCACTGTGCACGTCCTCAACACACCCCAGACCAGCAAGGTAACCCCCAGCACGTCCTCAACACACCCCAGACCAGCAAGGTAACCCTCCCAGCACTGTGCACGTCCTCAACACACCCCAGACCAGCAAGGTAACCCTCCTAGCACTGTGCGGGCATATAGGACCATTTCATCCCCAACCAGCAAGGTAACCCTCCCAGCACTGTGCGGGCATATAGGACCATTTCATCCACACAAAGAAACCCCTAACTACTTTTGGGTTATTTTTTTTTAATGCAGATGTATTTTCTTCATCCCCTATTGTAATTGTAAGTGTACACTTCATTAGAGTCAATGCAAGGTCTCTATAAAGATACAAGACTGTGGTGTGTGTGTGTGTGTGTGTGTGTGTGTGTGTGTGTGTGTGTTCAGCTCTGGGTAGCAGTACCTGGTTCAGTCCAGGCTTCCCTGTCCTCCTCTTCTCCTGTGTGTGTGTGTGTGTGTGTGTTCAGCTCTGGGTAGCAGTACCTGGTTCAGTCCAGGCTTCCCTCGCTCCCAGATCCTCCTCTTCTCCTGTCTGTGTGTGTGTGTGTGTGTGTGTGTGTGTGTTCAGCTCTGGGTAGCAGTACCTGGTTCAGTCCAGGCTTCCCTCGCTCCCAGATCCTCCTCTTCTCCTGTCTGTGTGTGTGTGTTCAGCTCTGGGTAGCAGTACCTGGTTCAGTCCAGGCTTCCCTCGCTCCCAGATCCTCCTCTTCTCCTGTGTGTGCTGTGGATTGCCAGTCCGCTGCGCTCCCTGTTGGTGAGTGTGTGGTCAGGATTAGTGCCGGGTGCACGCGGTTCAGGGCAGCTCCCTGTCCGTCTCTGGGATTTCCTAAAAGAAAGGAGAGAGATTCACTCGCTATCTAGCCTGCAGGCAAATGCAGGATTATTATTATTATGATTATTATTTCAGATTTATTCATTTACACAGATTCTTACAACTGGAAGACATTAGGCTTGTGTTCTTAACCCAGTAAAGACTGTATTCTGGTCAATTGTTGCCTTCGCTGTTTGTTTTTCTTACTTTTTTTTTTTTTTTTTTAATCCCGAACATGTGCGAACTCTGTGCTCTGGAATTTCTAATAGCCTTATTATTCTAGTTTTGTTTGTGGGTGGTGGTTTTGTGATATGTTGTGTGTTTCATAATAAGCCGGACTCACATTTTTTCGCCTCACGCATGTGCTTCTCATCCTTCTTGCTTTCTTGACCCGATTTGGACAGTTTTCTTGTACTGTTTGTTTCTGTGCTGGAATGTATTTGGTCACGTTGCCTGCCAGCAGACAGCCCTTTACAGCAAGATGTTTTATATCAAGTAGTCTGCTACTCTGAGTAGCTTGGCAATCCTGCAAACAAACATCATGCTGTTTACTTCAAAGAAAGAGGTGCTGGTGAAGCTTGCTTTAAAAATAAAAAAATCCTCTTCCCTCTCTCGATCCATACTGTCGCTCTCCCCCCCGTCCCTCGCCTCTAATCACTACCCTGTGATTAGTGTGTGCCTGGTCTCTGTGTAGGAGGTGGCTGTGAGTTAGTGCTGTGTTTTGAAGGGTGACACGCTGTTGGAAGAGGAGGAGGAGGAGGACGTGGGTAATTGCTGAGTGAGAAAGGAGATGCCAGCCCCCTCACTCACTCCTCTACTGCCAGCCAAGCCATTTGTATGTGTTTTGGTCTGGATTGGTGATCACAAAGGGTAACGCGTGTCTCTGGGATCTCTTGATGTGTGCAGAGTAGACCGGATCTTGATTACCCGTCTCCTTTGAAAGACAGCTGTTCCTACTGCTCTGTGAACACCGTGTTTGTGCTGCTGCTTCGTACCGAGTGTGTGATTTTTAGAAGAGGACACACAGAGAAGATCACATTCGAGTACAGGGTAGAGGAAATCCATCGTGAAACTAGCTGAGCATCACCATTAGGGGCTGGGGGTATATGCAGCCTGTCTGTCTGTGTGCATCAATCGGTCTCTGTTTTTGACACTTTCACATGTTTCTAGAGAGCTGTTTATCTGGTTTTGTGTTGAAACTCAGCTCTAACCACTAGACCACACTGCCTCTGCCCCCACACTTCCTTCTTTTTTTTTCTGTGAAATGATTGTTTTGTTTTGATACAGCAGTTGAAGTTGTTGTAACTGGTTTGCTGTCTCTCTCTGTGTTGAAGCGAGGGGCTGGCTGTCTGGCTGCTCCCTCATGTCTCCTCACCGCTCTGTGCCGCACTGTAGCCCCCTCTTGCTGAAGGGCTGTAATTAGAGTGAAAGGCTGATAGTAGAGGATCTCTGGCAAGCTGGTGAACCTCTCTGTCTGTCTCTGTCTCTGTCTCTCCCACTCTGTCTCCCTGGACTGTGTGTGGGGTGTTTAATGATTCACTGCACATTGATGAATCGTGATACTTTCTTTACATGAATATCGTGTCGTGATAGAGGTGTGTAATCGATTTGTCTCGTGATACAAGAACAAAATAATTGATCCATTCCTGGTTTTACTGTGAGCTTAATGACACACCTGAGCTTGTTACCTATACATTTTGGCTAATCATGCTTGTAGTAAAAGCTGGAATGGGTGAAACTGCTGTGCAACAGGAGTCTTATTTCCATCCCTAGATACTGCTTCTGTGTACCAGTCCTATAACTTAATTTGTCCCCACAAATTGTCAAAAGTAAGATTTTTGCGATTCCCAGCTGCACCCTACCCAGAAATTTGTATAAATTTCATTTATTCTATTTTAAACATAATAGATTGTCAGAGTGACGGTGTGAACTGACAGCCTGGATAGACCGAGGCTCTGAGCTTGGAGGAGCGGTCTGGGTTACTGATGAGCAGTGTGATCCGTGGCTCCGACTGTTCCACCTCGTGGGCTGCGCTGCCTGGAAGATGAAGTTTGTTTGCAAACGCCTGTCTGCTTTGATGTGTACCCGTCAACCCCCCCCTGTGTGGGGGACAAACGGCTTCACAGCGGGGGGAGGATGGAGTGAGTGTGTGAGATCACGAGGCAGCCAGCCTGTCGGGCAGTGTGAAGGGAAGCTGTGCTTGAGGCTGCTTGCTTGTTTAGTTTTGTCAGTTGGAGCAGCACCCCTCCTCCTCCTCTCTGACTCTGTGCGCTAGTCTCAGGGAGGTCTTGGATGTGTTTGACAGCGTCGCCAGTCCTGAAGCAGCAGAAATCCATTAAAGACAAGCGTACGGTACCGACGCTGTGCGAGTGACAAATCGGACTGATGCATGATAGTCTTTCTCCAGATGGTTCTGCGAGGTCTGACCCAGCATCGGATTACTAAACCTGTACTAAACGAGGTTTCCCAGCAACAGTATAGTCTACCAGCGCTGTGAATCAAACAGAATTGCTCTCAGCCCTGGAGTATTGAATAAGGGTTTCTGATTTCAATCCCACAACCCTGCTGAATCGTGACAGTACTGACCGTGTGGAAGACACAGGGTACGGGTTCACTGGGGGAGGGAAAAAAACAACAAAAAAACCTTTGATTTTTTTTTCGTTGCTCCGCTGTGACTTGTTTGCAATGTTGCTGATTGAATACTGAAGAGCCCCCCCCTCCGCACCGCCCTCGCTGCTTGCTGCTTGCTTCCCCGGCTCCCTTTCATCTCTCTAATAGAGGCAGACGACCTGCAATTCTGCTTCCTGTTCTCTCTTTAATCTTTCGCTTGATCCTGTTTAGAGGGAGTCTACCTGCGATCCTGATAGAGAGAGAACGAGACGAGAAACTGAGCGATGCTGAGCTCTCGTGTGTGTGTGTGTGTGTGTGTGTGTGTGTGTGTGTGTTAACCTGAGGTGTATTGTAATTAAATATGATACACCACAAATCTGCTTATCACCAGTGTAGAACTCATTTAAGCCCCCCCCCCCGAATCTCAGTAGGGGGTTTCTGGCAAAGTGGCAACGAACACGTTACAACTCACAGCCCACATCAGCACCACTACAGAGAGTCCTGTCTTTATGTAACTACAGCTTGCGTCTCTGCTTCCCACACACTCGGCACGGCACAACCATCTGCTCAGGAACCAGTAACTGCAGGTCCTGTAAGAGAGAGAGACTCCTTTGTGTCTCTGTCTCAATTGCAAAGTCATCTGTCAAACAATGAATTCGTCAGGTTTTAAAATGATGTGTGCTCACCTGGACGTCTCTCCGATGTTGTGTGTGTGTGTGTGTGTGGGGGGCTTTTTTTTTTTTTTTTTTTCAATTTATTTAAAAGTTAACACTTTAATTGATCTTACGGTTTTATTTTAATACATTGTTAAACTATATATAATATGTAACATCCGTCATGTTTTACGCACACCGCTGTTTTATACAGTTTGCAAGTGTGAATTATATACAGCAGGGAATATCAGCAGGATACTAAAAGTGAGTTTGTACATTTGAGTCCTGAAATAAAATAAATAATACCCCTGTAGGACTGGATTTACTGTGTTAATACCCAGGTAGGACTGGATTTACTATGTTAATACCCAGGTGGGACTGGACTGGATTTACCCAGGTGGATTTAATACCCAGGCGGGACTGGATTTACTGTGTTAATACCCAGGTAGGACTGGATTTACTGTGTTAATACCCAGGCGGGACTGGATTTACTGTGTTAATACCCAGGTAGGACTGGATTTACTGTGTTAATACCCAGGCGGGACTGGATTTACTGTGTTAATACCCAGGCAGGACTGGATTTGCTAGAAGCACGTTCAGCTGTGCAGCTCCCCCCCCCCTTAGGAATAAATAAATACTAACAATGAGCTCTTGCTGCTGCTGCAGCAGAGTATCAGTGTTACATTGATGTGTTTGTCTGTGGTCTCTGGTGGGGAGTCTGTATTGGAGACTGGAGCATGCTGTATGACAGTGTGGGGGTGCATCATCATTAACACAGAGACTCTGCGAGGACAGCTGGGCCCAACTGTGACCCCCCCCCCCAGCAAACAAACACACAACCATCTGCCACTACTACCCCCATCCCCCAAATACCCTGCCCCCAAACTGTAGATCTGTACCCTAATTACACTGCGCTGCACTGGGATCCCAACATGCTACTGCCCGTCCATCTTCCATCGCAAGCCAGAGAAGGGGGAGAGTGTGTGTGATTTTTTTTATTATTATTTATTTATTTTTTTTAATGTATTTTTCTTCACACCCATTGGCTGTTCCCCGGCCCCTCCTGCTGCTGTGCTTTTACATTGTTGCACACAGCGGGGCTCTGAACTCTTCACAGCCAGTCCAGAGGAGCTACCTCACCTGCTTATGGTCTTGTGTGGTTATTTCCTTTGACACAGGTTTGAAGGGCAAGCATATAGGAACGAGACTCCTTCGGTCTATATGAGACCTGTGTATACCAGACGCTTTGACTCTTCCCTGTAAGCATATAGGAATGAGACCTGTCTATACCAGACGCTTTGACTCCTCTCTGTAAGCATATAGGAATGAGACTCCTTCTGTCTATATGAGACCTGTCTATACCAGACGCTTTGACTCCTCTCTGTAAGCATATAGGAACGAGACTCCTTCTGTCTATATGAGACCTGTCTATACCAGACGCTTTGACTCCTCTCTGTAAGCATATAGGAATGAGACTCCTTCTGTCTATATGAGACCTGTCTATACCAGTTGCTTTGACTCCTCTCTGTAAGCACGTAGAAACGAGATGTTGTTTTGACTCCTCCCTTCCCTTGTGTTTCAGGCGGTGAACTGCAAGGGGCAGCACAGCGTCTCGTACACGCTGTCTCGCAATCAGACGGTGGTGGTGGAGTACTGTCACGACAAGGAGACGGACATGTTCCAGGTACGGGGGCCGGGGGGCAGTGTCCGCAGGAACGGGTCAAGGCTGTCACAGTGTTGGTGCTTTGTGAAGTTTAATGTAACCTGCTTTTTTTTATCAGTCATGGTAGTTTTATTGTCATTTTTTTCTCTTCTTCCTGCAAAGTGTTTGAATCCTTCACAGCCACTAGAACGCCGACGGGCCCGGCTGCTTTCCTTCTCAAAGTCTTCTTATTGTAGCGATTATTAAACCATCAGCAGGCACAGCGTCTCTGTCAGAGACAGGGAGAGGAATCTGTAAGGCAGGTGCCCACAGGCAGTCTGTTAGCAGACTCGTGAACAGGTTCTAGGAATCTAATAAAGGCTTTGGGGATCTGTAAAGTGAGCTACAAAGTGAGAAATGATGCGAATGAAGCAAGGTGGTAGAACACGGTACCTTCTCAAGCTGAAGCATACCAGCGACACTGCGTACCACTCGCACTGGGGTGTGAAGCAGTAGCATACCTAATGTGACATACTGTTAGTTTGCTACCAGGGATGGAGACAAGACTCCTATTGCATTGCACGTCTTTGCTGTAGAAGCTACCCTTCACTATCACCCACAGTAATAAACTCAACTATTAATAATAAACTATTTTTTTCTCCCCTCTCTCTCTCTCTCTCTCTCTTGGCAGGTCTCTCTCTGAGAGCCTTCTCTCTCTTGACTTTGTTGTACCAGGACACACAGTGTCGGGGGGCGGGAATGAGACCCTTGAGAGACCCCGTGACTCAGTGTGGTTTGACAATCTCACTGCCAGGTTCGCGTGCCGTTTGACTTCCTTCCTTGTGATTGTGTGGCCCCCTACACTGCCAGGATCATCTTCCTCGGGGGGTTCGGACATAGAGTCCATGAACATCTTCCTCGGGGTGAGTGTGATTGTGTGGAGAGGATAGAGTGAGGGGGATCAGCAGACAGGAACATCTTCCTCGGGGTCTGTGTGATTGTGTGGAGAGGATAGAGTGAGGGGGATCAGCAGACAGGAACATCTTCTTCCTCGGGGTCTGTGTGATTGTGTGGCGAGGATAGAGTGAGGGGGATCAGCAGACAGGAACATCTTCCTCTTCGTCTGTGTGATTGTGTGGAGAGGATAGAGTGAGGGGGATCAGCAGACAGGAACATCTTCTTCCTCGGGGTGAGTGTGATTGTGTGGAGAGGATAGAGTGAGGGGGATCAGCAGACAGGAACATCTTCTTCCTCTGGTCTGTCAGCAGACAGGAACATCTTCCTCAGTGTGGCGAGTCAGCAGACAGGAACATCTTCCTCAGAGTCAGTGCGATTGTGTGGAGAGGATAGAGTGAGGGGGATCAGCAGACAGGAACATCTTCCTCGGGGTGAGTGTGATTGTGTGGAGAGGATAGAGTGAGGGGGATCAGCAGACAGGAACATCTTCCTCAGAGTCAGTGCGATTGTGTGGAGAGGATAGAGTGAGGGGGATCAGCAGACAGGAACATCTTTCTCGGGGTCTGTGCGATTGTGTGGAGAGGATAGAGTGAGGGGGATCAGCAGACAGGAACATTTTCCTCGGGGTCAGTGCGATTGTGTGGCGAGGATAGAGTGAGGGGGATCAGCAGACAGGAACATCTTCCTCTCTGGTGATTGTGCGATTGTGAGGGGGAGAGACAGGAACATCTTCCTTGGGGTGAGTGTTAGAGGCCCCTAAACTCTGATGCAAGACCCCTGTTTGACCCCTGAAAGTGCAGGAGAATCCCTGTTGAGTGCCCTAGGTGTAGTGGAAGGGTTTGTTTGCGGTTCACATGGACCCCTCGGGAGAAGGCTGAAGAATGGATGGGATGGAGGGGCTGGTGATGCACCCGAGGGGCGGGTTCACTGAGGAGTCCAAGCCGGGGGTGTGGCGAGAGATCTCTGTGTGTGGAGACGTGCACACCCTCCTCGGGAGACACGGGCAAACTCCGGGAGGCACTGGGAGGGGGGATGTACACCCTCAGCAGACAGGAACATCTTCCAGCAAACTGGTGAGACTGGGAGGGGGATGTGTACACCCTGCGAGAGACGCGGTCCGCACAGACACGGGGCAAACTGGTGAGACTGGGAGGGGGATGTGTATTCACTTCTGGAGACTGGGGTCTGGAATTCCCCAGTTAAACCAGTAACCTGCATTGGAACCACAAGCTAAGAATATAGCTGAGAACTGGGCTTTGTTTTACAACAAAACCAAACCTTATAACACTCAATAAAAAAGCAGACAAACGTTTTGACCAGAGCTTTATTGTGCTGCAGTGTCCTCCATATACACTGATAAAGCATCTAGCCCAAACGTTTGTCAATGTGGCTTGCTTTCTTACAGATTTGATCCTTCTAAAACCCAGAGGACAGGATTGTGCACCCCAGCTGAGCTGTGTATCCGCTGCGTCTCCTCCTATCCCTCTCTGAGCTGTGTATCCGCTGCGTCTCCTCCTGTCCCTCTCTGAGCTGTGTATCCGCCGCGTCTCCTCCTATCCCTCTCTGAGCTGTGTCCGCCATCCCTCTGTCCCCTCTCTGAGCTGTGTGTCCGCCGCGTCTCCTCCTGTCCCTCTCTGAGCTGTGTATCCGCCGCGTCTCCTCCTATCCCTCTCTGTGCTGTGTATCCGCTGCGTCTCCTCCTATCCCTCTCTGTGCTGTGTCCGCACAGACCTCCTATCCCTCTCTGAGCTGTGTATCCGGATGTCTCCTCTCCTCCTATCCCTCTCTGAGCTGTGTATCCGCTGCGTCTCCTCCTATCCCTCTCTGAGCTGTGTATCCGCCAGTAACCTCCTCCTATCCCAAGAATATAGCTGTGAATCCGCTGTTTTCCTCCAAACCCTCTGTGTATAACTGCCCCTGCAGGTGGACCAGAGATTGAGCAATGTGCTCCATGTACACTGATAAAGCATCTACCTCTGTGGGGCCAATGCTGCTGTGCTTTTCCAGATTTGATCCTTCTAAAACTCTTCCACACGATTGTGAACCCCAGCTGAGGCTCTGTGTATCCACAGGAGATGAACCTAACCCGCTCTGAGCTGCCCGTGGGGCTCAACACCCTGGCCTTCCCCTGCAGGTGGAGAGCAGCCAATGTGCTGAGGACGGCTCGCTGGACAAGCAGCCCGCTGGTCTACCTCTCCGGACGCCACTCTTCCACACGCCCACCACAACTGGGGCCACCGAGGCTCGGCGGGCAGGAGATGAACAACGCCCGCGCGGTGCCCGTGGGCCCTGGCCTTCCCCAGCATGCAGTGCCCTGGACTGCAGCCCTGGGTCTACCCTGCCTGAGCCTGGGGCCACCTATGGGGCCCAACTCCCCTGGGGAGTGCCCCATGTGCCGGACTGTGGGCCCCTACGTGCCGCTGTGGCTCGGCTCTGAGCCTGCATTCTATGTGGACTCTGGGGCCCCGACCCACGTCTTCGTGCCCTGCGGCCACGTGTGCTCGGAGAAGTCCGCCAAGTACTGGTCCGAGATCCCCCTGCCCCATGGCACGCACGCCTTCCACGCAGCTTGCCCCTTCTGCGCCACACAGCTGGGGACCACGCAGGGCTGCGCGAAGCTCATCTTCCAGGGACCCATTGACTGAGGAGGGGAGGGGAGGGGGGGAGCAGTACTGTGATGCTCCAGCTCCTCCGGATCATGTTTATACTGGTGCGGTGCGGGGAGGGGGGGGAGCAGTACTGTGACGCTCCAGCTCCTCCTGATCTTGTTTATATTGTGGGAGGAGGGATTGATCAGGGTGACGTCAGTTGCTGCAGTGCTGGTTACGAAGCAGCCCTTCACACAGCCTGACCCACTTCTTTTTTTTGCTGTTATTATCCTGGATGTAGCCGGTCAGAGTTGTTTTTTTAAATTATTTTGTATTATCCTGGATGAACTTGCGGCAGATCTGAGTTGTTGATACAACTAGGTAGCAAATAGGATCTTCAAATTGTTTTGTCTTTTAATCTGTTTGAGATTTGCTATCCACCCCTTGTGTATCTCCACTGAAGCCACTGGGGGTGAATGAGTGGGGCGGGGCGGGTGGTGGATGATGCCTAAATGGCAAAAACAAAATTGTGGTCCTTGTAGCCAGTGTGTCCAACTGTAATGAGCAACATGGCGTCACCTCTGATTGAGTGAGTTTTTTCAAGTTTGGGTTTGGAGGGGTGTGGGGGCGGGAGGCTGGGACAGACTAAACCCACCCGGGACCTGGAAACTGATTTGAATGAGAGAAGCGTCTCCTGTTTTTACTGTATAAACTGTAACCCAACACCCCTGAGCTGCTTCTGTGTGGAGTTTCTTAAAATAAGACTCCCGCTGCAGAGCAGTTTGATCCACTTCTGGATTAAGAAGCCATCAGGACCAGTGTTGGGCACCAGCCTATAGTCACATCTAGAGCACTGTGCCCTCTACTGGACATGCAGGGTACTTCAGTGTCTGGAATTGCATTATTTATGAAAAGCAGGTTTCTTGACCTGTGGCTTCAGTCTGTCCCTGGGAACGAGGGTCATTTTTACAGGAGCACATTAATATTTAACGGAGGAAGGGGGCAGGGCACGGTAGTGGGATGGGGAGGGTTTACAAACAAGAAATTTCTTAATTGTTTAAAAATTTCACTGGACTGATTCTTCTAATGAGTATTTTACTACACTGAGGCCCTTGTACAGTTTTATAATTTAAATGAAGTTTAATATATTATCTCGTGTACGCCTGGGTGGGTGGGTGTGTGTGTGTGTGTATGGATAGATGGCTTGTGTACAGGGTGGCTGTGAAGTCACTAAGACTGCTTTGCTCTGCTGCTGTGGGAAACCCTTCACTCCAGAGGAACCTGAGGGTCAGTACACCAGTACTGGACTCTCCATGCCTGCTTGGGAATCTCCTTCTCAATGCTCCTCCTGATTCCGATCTTACAATACAGGCGCGTGGAGGCGAGGCATTACATAAGCACAGAGCTTGTGACGTCTTGACTGGATCCAATCTTTAGAAGCTGGAATGATGATGCATGCCATTGCAGGAGCGGTGCAGAGCAGGACAGTGTCTCTCAGAGCCTCCCCTGAGCTGGAGCTGCAGACACACACATGCGCTGGGTGATCGTACTCGAGGTGCAGAGCAGGACAGTGTCTCTCAGAGCCTCCCCTGAGCTGGAGCTGCAGACACACACATGTGCTGGGTGATCGTACTCGAGGTGCAGAGCAGGGCAGTGTCTCTCAGAGCCTCCCCTGAGCTGGAGCTGCAGACACACACATGCGCTGGGTGATCGTACTCGAGGTGCAGAGCAGGACAGTGTCTCTCAGAGCCTCCCCTGAGCTGAAGCTGCACACACACACGCTGGGTGATCGTGCTCAGGTGCAGCCTGTTAAACTCCTCTCAGAGCCTCCCCTTCAGCTGGAGCTTCCATCTGCACATGCTGTTGATTGTTTTTGTTTTTTGTTTTTTTCTTTAACGCTCCGTCTCCCTTCAGGGACAAGGACAAGAAAGCTTGGCTGGCTAAATGTGCTGGGTGATCTTTATTTTTTTCAAATTTCCCCTGGGCTGGTGCTGCAGACACACACATGTTTTGGTGATTTATATGAGCATGGAAAACATGAACAGTGTCTCCTCAGAGTCTCCCCTGAGCTGGATGCAGACCACACATGCTTTTCAGATTTGACTGTGAGCGAAAGGACAGTGTCTCTCAGAGCCTCCCCTGAGCTCCAGACACACACATGTGCTGGGTGATCGGGACTGACTGGTTCAGCTCACAGTGAGACCTGCCCTGAGCTGGCTCAAACACACACATGGGGCTAGCCTTTAAACTCCATGGTGGTTTTAATTGCCTGGGGCCATCTGGGGCAATGCTTGAGGACCAGGGTTTTTGTTTTTCTTTAAATACGTTAAAAGTAAAAAAAAGTAAAAAAAATATATATATAAAAATTCTGTTGATGCACGAAATTCATGGGAAACTGACCAGACTTTTGTTTTGTTCTTTTTTATGATTAACTGGAAAGTGTGAAATCTGTGGCTTTTTTTAAATTTGTTGTGTCCCCTTTTTGTTTTATTTTTTTTTGGAATGAAATTTTTTGTAATTTTTCACTGTCATATTGGTGGCCTGTTTTATTTAATTTGAATGGTTTTTTTTTTTTTTTTTTTTTAAAAGCATAGTTTATCATAAAGGGGGTCCTTAGTTCCATAAATGATAATTGTGGTGGGGCAGAAGTACTGGGGCAATGCTGAAACCAGGGGCAGCGGTATTTCTGGTCTGCTTTAAAAGTAAAAAAAAATATATATAAAAATTCTGTTGATGCACGAGACCCATGAAACTGACCAGACTTGGTTAGTTCTGAGAATGAACTGGAAAGTGTGTAATCTGCAGCGCCCCTGTGCTTGTGTCCCCTTTTAAGTTTGTTTTTTTTTTAATGAAATTTTATGCAATTTTTACTTCATATTGGTGGCCCTTTTTTATTTAATTTGAATGTTTTTTTTTTTTTTTTTAAAAAGCATAGTTTATCATAAAGGGGAGTCCTTCGTAACATAAATGATCACTGGTGCTAAATTTAGAAGTAGTGATTTATACTGAAACTTTTATAGCGCCTCCCTGGTCTGCTTCAGAAGAGCTTTGCTCTGGTTCGAGGGCTCTGCTCCAGCGTGCTTGCTCTGGTTCGAGGGCTCTGCTCCAGCGTGCTTGCTCTGGTTCGAGGGCTCTGCTCCAGCGTGCTTGCTCTGGTTCGAGGGCTCTGCTCCAGCGTGCTTGCTCTGCTTCGAGGGCTCTGCTCCAGCGTGCTTGCTCGGTTCGCTCTGCTCCAGCGTGCTTGCTCTGGTTCGAGGGCTCTGCTCCAGCGTGCTTGCTCTGGTTCGAGGGCTCTGCTCCAGCGTGCTTGCTCTGGTTCGAGGGCTCTGCTCCAGCGTGCTTGCTCTGGTTCGAGGGCTCTGCTTTTTTTTTTTTTTCTGTCCTGAACACTCCTCTGTCCAGGAGCTCTGAAGCTGGTTTGTACTTTAACCTTTGTACGAGTGCTGGTGCACTCCAGAAAGCTTACTTTACTAAATAAAAAACAACCAAATCAAACCTGCATTCATGTGTAGCTACTTCCTGAGAGAGAGTGTGTGTGTGTGTGTGTGTGTGTGAGACAGAGTGGGTGCTGGAGCTCGGAATGAGACAGACAGACAGACAGACAGACAGGGCTGGGGCCCCCCTCTGTGATGCTGAGAGGTACTGAATGAGCCTCCTGTGGTAATCGGCAGTACTGCAGATTAGATTTCTTGGCTCGTTCTGTGAAACGAATGGGCTGGGTGTGTCTCCAGGTATGTACATCTGTGAGACTGACAGAGCTATAGTGCCCTCCTGTGGTATTGTACAGTACTGCAAATCTTCAGCTCAATGGGTTCTGTACTGGGGATCTTCTGTGTAACAGACTGTGGCTCCCTCTCGTGACAGTGAGCGGTACTACCGTCTGGAGACTGAATAATAAAGCCCGTAGTCACTCATTTTTATATTAACTTTTTTTTCTAAAGACAATTTAATCACACTACAGCTACATTTTTTTATAAAACATCTGAAAACCGGACACATTACTTCTTGTTTAATGTCACGTTACAAAATCATCCCTAGGCTTTCTAAATGCTCCTGTAACCGTGTTCTACCAAATATTTCGTGTTACTGTTATCATAACTCCTTTATAAATCCCTTCTCATTCGGCTTGTAGCGGATGAGGTTGTTTTTTAATGGTGGGAGGTCCTGTAAACTGTACATGCATTTGGGTGCACATTTGCAGGTAAAGCAGTTTTTAATGTTGGACTGAAAAGTCGTTCTGCTTTTCACGTTGTCTCAGCGTGGAAACCTTTTGAGTCTGCGTCGTTGTTGTTCTGCTTGATAACCACAAGAGGGAGCCCGCGCACCACATCTCAATTATGACTTTAGAAGAGGAGGTAACAGTTTTGCAAGCAGCGAACACAGAAGCAATCTATTCAATTTATTTTATTTTATTATTTTTATTTTTTTATAAAAAAAAATGCTTTATAAACTTTATAAATGGCTATAATGACATTGCTTACTGGTTCAAGCGTAAGCCATGAGGCATTCCATGAAAATACAACGCTGACGTGTGAAAAATAAACCAAAACGAAATATACTGACCCAAAATGAGGTAGAAATATTAATTAATGAAGTGGACATAAACGAGGATATATGATTCTGTAAACGTATTATTATTATTATTATTAAGCTCCAAACACTGGTCCTGCGCGAGATGGCACGATTTCGCTTCTGTGAAGGTTTATTGCAGCGAGCCTCGAACGTGTCAAGATCACGCCACGTCACTCGTGAACTCAAGCAGTCGTTCAAGAGCGGCTGGAGTACGGAGGTGTTCGGGGGAAGCACTAACGTTGCCCTAATAAATAGCATGCTGTGTTTGAACTGCATTCCCGACTAGCCTCATATATATATCCTACATATACACGAACTACCTCAGCTGTAGGCCCGCTGCATTTCCATATTCAACACCGTGGAGAGAGCGCGGGGTTTGGTATGCAGCGAATAAAGTCTGCGGAGTCCAGGCAGCGTTGCTAGTGGTTCAAAGGCGTCTTGTCTGTCCCTTTGGCAGGGGCGCAAAGGAGAATAAATAAGTAATTAAACCCCGATGATGGCTGTTTTTAGTATCGATTAACTTCTCAATGTGACCATTCTGTGAACATGGGAAAAGTGGGGCTGTGCTGTTTGGTATCACAGGTGTCTGCACACTGCATGGACCGCGCTATCAATGGGACACCTCAGCAGACGCGCTATAATCGCAAGCATTTCCTCGGTCACACTGCAAGACCATCTGAAGGAAATGATATGCAGATCAACAGTCTGTAAATAAGAAAGATAGTTATTTTTTCCTTAAATATATGAAAACAAATCTTAAAAATAGAAAACCAAGCACATACACAACAAATCGCATGCTTGTCCTCGTTTTATTTTAATTCAGTCAATTTGGCAGTAATTTTAATCTTCCATCAAATTAAACTGGCGGGGGGGTCCATGGAAGAAGACGGAGGATGCCTTTTAAAGAAAAACATAAAAAGCCAGACATATCTAAAATCTTGTAAGCAATTAGTCACCTTTTTGCCGCCTGAAAATGTCTCATCACATCATTATCCCCAGATGTTAAAGAAAAGTTTCGCTACAGTGAAACATGGAGGAGGCCTTTTTTTGGGCTGCTTTGCTTTGTGTCAGAGGTCGCCTTGAAATTTTGCAGGTCCAATAAATCAAACCAAGGCATTCTGCCAAACGACAGTAAAGGTTTCTCAGTCGTCTGTTTGGGTCCTCCAACAGGATAATGACCCAAAACACACAGCTTTCACCCAAGAATGGATAAGAACAAAACATTGGACTATTCTAAAGTGGCCTTTCATGGTCCTAATCTGAATCATTTTTCAACATCTATGGAAAGAGCTGAAACTTGCAGTCTGGAGAAGGCACCCATCAAACGTGAGACAGCTGGAGCAGTTTGCTCATGAATATTAAACTACCTGTTAACATTTGAAGTTCATTGAGAGCTGCGTTAAACGTTTGAACGTGATTGCCTTTAAAGGTTGGCAACAAAATATTAGGTTAGCGGTCCCATCATTTTTGTCCATGCCATTTTCATTTGTTTAATCAAATATTAAAATAAAAACAAAAGTAAAGTTTGTTTTCTATTAAATATGGAATAAACAATAGTGGATGCAATTACCAGTCAGTTTTAAGTTAAATCAGACAAATTGTGCATTCTTGGTTTTTGTGTTGTTCAAAAATTTTTTTTTATTTCTGTATATATCCTACAGCTGCATTTCCATATTCAACACCGTGGAGAGAGAGCGCGGGGTTTTAGTGCAGCGAGGCGCGTCTCTGCGGAGTCCAGGCAGCGTTGCTAGTGGTTCGGCGTCTTGTCTGTCCCTGGCAGGGGCGCAGCAGAGAGCCAGCGCAGTAATTAAACCCCGATGATGGCTGTTTTGCTATCGATTAACTTCTCAATGTGACCACTGTGAACAGGGCTGGGGCCCCCGCTGGCGCGATGCCACAGGTGTCTGCGGGCTGCGAGCCGCGCTATCAATGGGACACCTCAGCAGACGCGCTATAATCGCGCTAATTTCCTCGGTCACACTGCAAGCTTCTGAGGGAAATGATATGCAGATCACAGTCTGTAAATAAGAGATAGTTATTTTTTTCTTAAATATATGAAAACAAATCTTAAAAATAGAAAACGCACATACACAACAATCGCATGCTTGTCCTCGTTTTTATTTTAATTCAGTCAATTTGGCAGTAATTTTAATCTTCCGGCAAATTAAACTGGCGGGGGATCGTGGCGAGCGTTGGATGCCTGTTATGAATTCACAGACATATCTATCTTGTACAATTAGTCACTGTTTGCCGCCTGAAAATGTCTCATTCATTATCCCCAGTCGTTACTCAAGTTTCGCTTGCCTCCTTTTTAGTTTGAAATGCTTTGTGTCAGAGGTCGCCGGTTTTTTTGGTCCGATATCAAACCGAGCTCCGCCAGCGACATTAAAGGTTTCTCGAAGTCTGTTTGAATTCCTCCCTCCTTCTCCCCTCTCCTTGATTTCAACAGCAGCGGGGTCCTCCGCAGTTTATAATGCCTTTCATGGTGTAATTGATCATTTTTCAAGCAGTTATAGAAACACGCTCAGCACACAGCGCTATGAATATTAAATGCTGCATTTGATTTCATGCTCTGCGTTAAATTGAACGCGTCTTTCAGTGTAGGCCCCTATAGCCTTCTCGTGCAGGCAGCTGCTTTCCACATTTAATCAAATTAAAAACACATTTGTATTTTGTTTATTAGTTTACCCCGAATCATCAAAGCTCAGGACCAGCTTGCTTTATTTAAATGACACATTTCACATGGTTCTGGTTTGTGTTGTTCAAATGTTTTTTTTATTTATTTCTATATCTTTCAACCCTGCTGTTCAGCACCACTCTTATATCATCACGATGTTGCTAATATGTAATCTTATCTTTTTCATGTGCTATTAAATGTGTTCAGAACCATTCTCTGCCGTTGGTTCAGCTCAGATCATTCCTAAACCATCACATTATATCAGTGTTACTTTACTTGTAATAAGCTTTGCGTTGAACTCTTCCACGTACTGTATGTACAGGGCATAAGGGCTTCCCACCAAGGGGGGATCTCGCCCCTCTCTCGCTCCGTTCACGTGCTTCAAACTGGGCTCCAAAGCTTCTTGTTTCCCAGCTTGTCATCTTAATCCTGCTCCGTGTTCCTGGGAGTGCTTCGGAGGAAGGTCTCCTCTGATAGGAGCAGGCGGGCTGAGTCCTGTTCACAGTAAACACCCCCGGACAGTGTTCACTGAGCTGGACTGCTGTTTGTTTTTCTTGAGAAAGGTAGTGCATTGTGAGCGGCTGGTGATACGTGTCTGCAGACGTCTTACCACAGCCCAGCTTCATCTGGGAATGAATAACAACAACAGTACAAAAAACACACTCTCTTACTCAGAGCCTATACCATCACTACCTCTCTCTCTTCCTCCCCTCACTCTCTCTTTCTCTTCCTCCCCTCTCTCTTCCTCTCCCTCCCTCTCTCTTCCTCTCCCTCACTCTCTCTCTTCCTCCCCTCACTCTCTCTTTCTCTTCCTCCCCTCTCTCTCTTCCTCTCCCTCCCTCCATCTCTGGCTCTCTCTCATCTCTCTATTTCTCTTTCTTTCCCATATCCCCCTCCTTTGCTCATCCTCCTGTTCCTCACCCTCCTTATCTCCCTCTCTCTGCCCCCCTCTGCAGTGACATTCTCAGCGCGACCAGGAGCCACATTACTTTAATTATGGAGTAATTGCAGAGTGTTGTGTTAATTCAATCTTGATCAGTTTAAGTGAGTGAATTGATTGCTCCCATTTGTAAGGCAGGCTGCTGCAATGGGAGCAATGAGGCTCTTTCTCTTGTGTGTGCTTGCATGCACATGCACGTGTGATCTTGTGTGTGCTTGTACGCACGTGTGGGTGATGTGTGTGCAGCTTATATCAAACATCTTGTGGCCCTGCAGAGATGCATGTGTGATCTTGTGTGTGCTGGTGCACGGGCTCTGGACTCTTGACTGGAGGGCACGTGGGTTCAATGTGTGTGTGGGGACACATGCTGTTGTATTTTGTGCACGTGCAAGGTGTGATCTTGTGTGTTGCTGCAGTAAAAACCCAACTGTATAAATTTGTATTTGTTAAGTGTACAAAAAAATTGGAATGTTTTTTCCTCTTGTTGTTTTTTTTCTGTTTTAAAAATATCCACGTGGATTTCTCTTTGTTTCTCCTTGCTTTGCAGGGTATTTGGGTGCAGATTACAGCTGATATCAAACATATGGTGGCCCTGCAGAGAGAAGAATGAGATCAGAGGGAAACATGGCTCAGGAACAGGGAGTGACAAATCCAATATGCAGACTTTACACAACAGCAATGATCCCTGATCCAGCCTGCCTGTGCCTCTTCGGGACAGACTCCACAGCTCTGGGAGTCCCCACGTGGCCCCATGATAATTCAAATGAAATGTAATACCAGACTGCAATACAGTGGCTTGAGTTTGAAGGGATACCAGTCCCTCTCTGTGTTGCACGTCTTCATTAGAAGCGGTTATTTGTTGCAGTCCCGGACTCAATAAGATACAGTAACACTTCCAGCCCTCGTCTTCTTATCTAGATCCTAAAAGTGTCCCGCCGAGAAATCTGACTGAGTGCCACAGACTCTGCACCCCTTCAACACTGCATCCCGATGAGCTACCATTGAGTCTGAATCCCTATAGACTACCATTGAGTCTGAATCCCTATAGACTACCATTGAGTCTGAATCTGCATAGACTACCATTGAGTCTGAATCCCTCTAGACTACCATTGAGTCTGAATCCCTATAGACTACCATTGAGTCTGAATCCCTATAGACTACCATTGAGTCTGATTCCCTATAGACTACCATTGAGTCTGAATCTGCATAGACTACCATTGAGTCTGAATCCCTATAGACTACCATTGAGTCTGAATCTGACTACCATAGTCTGATCTATAGACTACCATTGAGTCTGAATCCCTCTAGACTACCATTGAGTCTGAATCCCTATAGACTACCATTGAGTCTGAATCCCTATAGACTACCATTGAGTCTGAATCTGCATAGACTACCATTGAGTCTGAATCCCTATAGACTACCATTGAGTCTGAATGAAGCCTCTGTGCGATCACTCTTTTGCGAGTCATACTGCAGTTTATTCCCACATCGACACACACTCACAGACACACACACACGCACACCTTCTCTCCCCTCAGTTCAGAGTTAGTGGTTTCCCCTCCCCCTGTCTCTTACCCATCCTCTCCTTTTCCCTGTGCGGGCTGTCAGTCAGTCTGGATAATGAATGTAATGCCACAGCACTTACAGCACTCTGTTTGCTAACAGCCCCTGCGCCATATGGAAACCACGGCTTTTGTCCATTTGGGTAAGGCCCGTCCTTGGACAAGCCCCAGCACTAAAATAAAAACTCTCTCTTAATTTGCTGAGCGCCGAGGGTCCTGTAATCCGCATCAGCGGGAGGGATTGAGAGACCGCTAATGCAGACCGGCGCATATAAACCCCCTCGCTGTGCATTAACTGGGGAAGCTGCTGGATCACTTCCAGAACGTGACTCCCACACCCTCTGCACGCACAGGGCCCCTCCCAGCAGGGGTGGGTCAGACAGGACGCTTCCACGCCTGCTCTCTGTTCCAGCCCAGAAACACAATCATTCCTGCTGAAAACAACAGACCAGCATTGAATCCTTTAAAAACAGTTAGAAAAAGTTTTTCATTTGTATTGGTTACAGTGTTGTTTGAAATGTGTGCCTTTACCTTTAAATGGCAGCTTTGAATTCGTGCACGTTTGGGTTTCGACGGTTAGGGTTAGGATCCCCTATATTGACTGGGGGGTTGAGCTTCATGTAGGGGGTACAGGGAGTGAGAATGAGCGCAAGACTAAACAGCTGCACTTTTAAAGATGTCACAGCACTAACGACTGCAGAGCAAGACCAGCTTTTACCTTTTTGCTTGTGTTGAAGTGGCAATCCGGGGAGCATCACCGCTAGCAGACTGGCGGCAGCACTGAGCCGAGAGCGCCTCTATTCAGGAAAGCGGTTTCAAACCCATGGGATATACCATGTGCGATCCAACCCGGGGGGAGGAGGGGGACAGGCACGCTGGATATATTTTATATCCAAACGCACATTACAACTAAGAACATTCACCAAAAACGTTATCTCTAACAGAGTGATTAATATAAAGAACACCCTCTATCCTTTATTTGCATATCGCATTTTCTCGAGACGACATAACAGTAAACATTTTGACATCCACTCCCTGAAACGTGAATGGAAGAGTCAGTCCAGGAAGTGGAATTGATATATTTTCTCGCCGTGTTTGTTTGAGCAGTTATTCGCTGAACCTTAATCAACGCTTTCAATTTAATTGTGCATCGGTATAACCGTGTTTCAGATATTAAACGCTAATACCTTTATCTTACTGCTCGGGGTGTGTATCCCTACTGAGAGCTTCCAGCTGTGCCAGTAGTAACACTGAAAAAAGACGGCTGGAAATTTGAATATTTCATACTTTTATTACAAAATGCAATGTAATTATACTTAAAGGTTGTGAGTTATACAGCGGCATTGTTCCAGCATTACCTCTGTAGCTCTAACTCTGTGTAGCATTAGCACTTGGTACTGTGCTCTTCGTTATTTCCATGCGCAGTAGCACAGCGGTTGCGGCTGGTGGCACGGTGTCGGCGCGGAGCTCGCGGGATGCTTGGCTGCTCACCTGCGCTTCTTTCGCCTGCGTCACGGCGCTTTACCTGCCCGGGGTGCAGCGATCTGTGGCGGGCGGAGACTCAGGTACCGGTACACAGTTACTCACCTCTCTTGCATTATTTACAAACTCGTACTTCTTTCCGTCACAGTGTGATAAAAACAAAAGCAGAATCGTTTTTAAGGGTTCCGCGGTCATTTTACAACAAGAGGGCGAATCACGGACCGGGCGCTTTGTATGCTTTTGTCCCTCTAAACGTCACAGGGCAAGAGTATGAATTAACCCTTAGGGACCCGCGATACTTTCAAATGTGTGTGTTTAAAAAGTTTCGTTTGTGTAACCAGGAGACCCCCCCCGTGTGCTGGAGATCGCTTCAGTTTGAGGCGGAGCGTGTCTCTCCGGTCCCTCTCCACTCTCCTGTGTTTGAAGTGCTGTGTGATTAGCATACAAGAAGCAGCGCTATACCGACACGTTGAAGGAATTTAGACAACGCGTAGATAAAGCTGACACAAAGCCAAGATTATGCTAATAGGGATTCTTCAAATTGAGAAGGAAGTGGCGGAGACATCGCTGTGAATGATCATTCAGTACTGAGAAAAAAAAAAAAAATATATATATATATATATATATATATATATATATATATATATATAGCCAACTTCTTTGCTGAAAGAAAGGATTAAATATGTCATTAACCTTTTTCCTGTTTAACGAAAGGAAGTCTTTGTTGTAGCCGCTCCTCGGTGAAGCATTGAGCATCGCAGCCTGTGCAACACTGATAAGCTTCCCCACAGTCAGCCTTGGGGAGTCTTTCCAGAAGCAGTTTTTTGCTGGAATAGTCAGTAACCATGGGAAATACTAATCTAAGCAGATGCAGCACTATAGACCTGTACAGAGCAAGCACAGTGTGTTATTGAGCAGGTAAGAAATCCAATACCAGGACATGAGGACAGCAAGGAGACTCAAATACAATACCAGGACATGAGGACAGCAAGGAGACTCGAATACAATACCAGGACATGAGGACAGCAAGGAGACTCGAATCCAATACCAGGACATGAGGACAGCAAGGAGACTACAATACCAAGACATGATACAGCAGGACAATACCAGGACATGAGGACAGCAAGGAGACTCGAATCCAATACCAGGACATGAGGACAGCAAGGAGACGCGAATCCAATACCAGGACATGAGGACAGCAGGACATGAGGACAGCAAGGAGACTCGAATCCAATACCAGGACATGAGGACAGCAAGGAGACTCGAATACAATACCAGGACATGAGGACAGCAAGGAGACGCAAATACAATACCAGGACATGAGGACAGCAAGGAGACTCGAATACAATACCAGGACATGAGGACAGCAAGGAGACTCGAATACAATACCAGGACATGAGGACAGCAAGGAGACGCAAATACAATACCAGGACATGAGGACAGCAAGGAGACTCGAATACAATACCAGGACATGAGGACAGCAAGGAGACTCGAATACAATACCAGGACATGAGGACAGCAAGGAGACTCGAATCCAATACCAGGACATGAGGACAGCAAGGAGACTCGAATACAATACCAGGACATGAGGACAGCAAGGAGACTCGAATCCAATACCAGGACATGAGGACAGCAAGGAGACTTGAATCCAATACCAGGACATGAGGACAGCAAGGAGACTCAAATACAATACCAGGACATGAGGACAGCAAGGAGACTCGAATCCAATACCAGGACATGAGGACAGCAAGGAGACTCGAATCCAATACCAGGACATGAGGACAGCAAGGAGACTCTAGGACATGAGGACAGCAAGGAGACTCTAATCCAATACCAGGACATGAGGACAGCAAGGAGACTCGAATCCAATACCAGGACATGAGGACAGCAAGGAGACTCGAATCCAATACCAGGACATGAGGACAGCAAGGAGACTCGAATCCAATACCAGGACATGAGGACAGCAAGGAGACTCGAATACAATACCAGGACATGAGGACAGCAAGGAGACTCGAATACAATACCAGGACATGAGGACAGCAAGGAGACTCGAATCCAATACCAGGATATGACATCTCTTCTCATCCCTGTCTCTCTCTATCTCTCTCTCTCTCTCTCTCTCTCTCTCTCTCTCTCTCTCTTCATGCCTCTCCGGTGTCCTTGCTGCAGTTCTGGGACTCTGGGAGAGTGGGTGTGTTTCGGGGGGAGGGGTCCGCACTGAGGGGATCTGGGGAGTGAGGAGAGATGAAGGCGGCGAGCGAGGCTCTTAGGATATGTCACGCTGGGAAGATTTGCAGGTTTTGATCCAGGCAAATTAATGCAAAATCCCAGAGCAAGTATTTGGATTGGGAAAACTTTAGAGGGGCCTCATCTCTTAACAGTAATTATTGGGTTTACATTCATTTCACTCTCTTATTTTTTATTTTTCCACAGGAGAGCTGATCACTGCTGCCTGCGAGCTTGGGGTGAGAATTAGCCGTATTGTTTAATCAATTCACTCATTAACTGTTATAAGCATTAAGGAAGTTTAATTAACCATGGGCTGAAAGCAGATTAATTTACTTTCTGGGTGCAGTTTTTTTTTTTTTTTCCCATACACTTATTTTATTAAGTTGCAAGTGCGGAATGCTATAATTTGCAACACGTTTTTTAAATCCAATTAAAGTCAATGGTAAGGCAATGGCTTTTGTAGGCTTTGCCTTATGTACGCTATAGGCTTATTATAACACCCCTCCCTCCCTCCCCCCTTTGTGTGTGTGTGTGTGTGTGTGTGTGCGCCTGTGTGTAAGCCAGGAAGAATTAACTAAATCGGGTTAACAGTTCTAATAAGTTTTATTATTTAATAAAGTTTATTACGCCTCTGTGATCCATTTAGGGAGGCTGTGCCGATGTCAGTGTGCCAGTAATCCAGTAGTTAGTGAAGCAGTCCGTGTGGCCTGCCTGCCTCCCTCCCTCCCTGCCTCCCTCCCTGCTTCCCTCCCTGCCTCCCTCCCTCCCTGCCTCCCTGCCTCCCTCCTCCTCCCTCCTGCCTGCCTGCCTCCCTCCCTCCCTGCCTGCCTCCCTCCCTCCCTGCCTGCCTCCCTCCCTCCCTCCCTGCCTCCCTCCCTCCCTGCCTGCCTGCCTCCCTCCCTCCCTGCCTGCCTCTCCTCCCTGCCAGCTCCTCCCTCCCTCCCTGCCTCCCTCCCTCCCTCCCTGCCTCCCTCCCTCCCTGCCTGCCTGCCTCCCTGCCTGCCTGCCTCCCTTGTTACCTCTACACACACCGTGGCTAATCAAGCTCCTAGTAAATCCTGGAGTGGGTGGACCCGCTATGCAGTAGGAGTCTTATTTCCATCCCAGTGGTTGAGTTGACAGTCCTGGATGTCCCTCCCTTTACCCCTCTCCAGGTTGCTCACCCCCCTGGGTACCCCCTCTTCACTCTCCTCGCTCGTCTGGCTCTGGATCTGCTTCCCTTCGGACTGCCAGCCTACCGCGTCAACCTTCTGAACGGGCTGCTGGGGGCGATAGCGAGCGCCTCGCTGTGCTTCACTGTCTGCAGGTAGGAGCTTCCTCGACCCTACCTCCTCGCTGCCTCAGCTGCATCGTCTGTAGTCGAGGTATTCAAATAATCCATTGTGTGGCCAGCATCGTGTAGTCACCATTTAGGTACAGCTACAGGCCTCTGGTTAATCTTTGCAACCTAATCGTCCAAACTCCTCGTTCACCGAGTCATACAGAACTCTCCAACCCAGACTGCTTCCCCTTTGCGTGAGCCTCGTGCCCGCTCCTCTTTGGAAGTGAGAATTTGTTCTCAATGGACTCCGCTCCCAGCTCCCCTCGGGTAGGAGGTGTTTAATAATGGATGCGTTCGGAGAGGCCGGGTGGTGACTGCTGATTCGGAACCCCTGCTAACCTGGAAGTTCTTTATCCTGTTAGCTTTGCGGTGACCCTGGTTTAGCTGGGGGGCAAAGGGGGCACTCTGTGGTTTGCGTGTGTGTTTTGAGGGGAGGGGGAAGCAAGCGCTGGAATTGAAATTGAGGGATTATTATTGTGGGTAGTGGGATAGATTGAGGGTGTTTCAGAGAGAGAATTAATTTTTTCTGTAAGAAAACAACTGTGGAATTAAAATGCAGTGGAGTCAAAACAGCATTATTGATGTGTTTGTTTATTTGTTCGTTCATTTATTTATTTAACTAGTCAGCTGGGAGGGATTTGAAAAGAGTTTGGTATGAATGATATATTGTCTGCCAACGTAACCACTCTCTGGAAAAGTTTCATTTAAATACAGTTCTTTAAAGAATGCAAGCCTTGTGAAATGTACTCCAGTAGTTTCGGTGTTTTCAAAGCTGGCTGCCTTTGCCACTTGCATGCTGTGTTCTCTCTGCACTCCCCCCAGGTCCTGGTGTTTCCCTGGGCTGGGATTGTGTATTTGTCGAGGGTCCTGACAGGAAGCTCTTGTAAATAAATTGTTGTATCTTGGTGGTGTACTCGGAGTGTGCTCCCTGTATTAACAATTTGAATTAACGAGTAACATATAGGCTTGGTTCATTGTTTCTCAGCTGAAGGAGAATTGAATTGCAGTATGGCTGGCTTTCACTTTCACAGTTTCCATGTTCCAAGCTGCATGCCATGTTACTGGCAGGGAAAGTCAAGCTCAGATCCCAGCTCTTCATAATCGCATGTGTGCCAGTGAGAATCAGGTTGAGAATGCATGCTGTGTGTGTGTGTGTGTGTGTGTGTGTGTGTTTGCCTGTGTGTGCGTGTGTCCGCTTTCCCAGCTGCTCCTCACGCTGACCTCTGCACCTTGACCTTCACTCTGCGCGCGACGGCCCGTATCCTGTTAACCTCTGAGTGACCCTGATTTAAAGGGATTACCGCAAGAGGTACAAGAACCGGCCTGAGACTCAATTTCCATGAACTATCAGACACATGGATCCGTTTTATTACAATAACCTGGTAAGTAAGCCAGGTTAACCCTGTGTGCGTGTGTGTGCCTGTGTGAGGGGGTCCGGGCTGGATTGGCTACAGAGCACTAAATCCCTGAGCATCAAGCGTTTGTGTGTGCTGTAAAATACCTGCAGTAAGTGGACGCCACGCAGGCGATACCCCTTCTGGAGGTTTTTGTGCTTGCTAGTTTCAGTGTTGAGGAGGTCTGTTTGTTTGTCTTTGACGTCCGTTGTTCTTTCTTTGTCTGTCTGTCTGTCTGTCTTTCCACATGGCTGAATCAGAAGATTATTTCGGGGTGATCGTGCTTGCGTAGTTTTGCCCCTCCATTCTTTAGCACAAGTTATTGAATAATAAAAGAACAGTGCTGTCTGTTTGTCTTCCATTTCTACAAGGGCGTCGGGTTGATGTAGGGTTGATATTGGGTTAGCAGCGTGGCAGAGGGTTTAAGTCACTTACATGACCACAGCCTGATGTAAGAATTGAACAGCAACAAGATGGCTAAACTCTGCAGCTCATAGGGAAATAAGTGAGCACTAATGCATGGGATACATGGTACAAGTGGGCAGTGTGCATACAGTGTAGGGGATTAAAATAACTGGGAAAAAACACCTCCTGAAATACGGAGAAATCTGAAGTTTATTCAACAACAACAACAACTGTCCACTTTAATCTAAACATGTACTTTTCCATTCAATCCAAGGAAAGGCGTTTTTTTTTTGGTTTGTTTTTTTAAGTACTGGAGTGCCCCTTTTAGTGTCAGCAGGATGCTGCATGTTAGCCGGCCGGACAGTCACACCCTCAAAGCTGTTAAGTACAGGTTTACACAGGGTTTAGTTTTTTAATCTAGGTTTTCCAAATTAAAAAAATAAGCACACACACAGTATAAATTGAAGGTTTATGTCGTTATCCCGCTGAGACTGAGATCCGGGGCCAGCAATTGAGTGCGAGGCGAGGCTGAGAGTCGGGTTCAAATCCCAAATGAGTTCAACTCTGTCCAGCAGAGCAACAGACACCTTCACTGTGTAAAAGTGAACCCATGTCTATCCTGGAAGCACACAAAGAAAACTGAGACTGCAAAAGACTTTGTGTTCGTACTTTCAGACGAAACTCCTTTGTAGTTTTATGAATGGTTTCACAGACCCCCGTTGGCACTAATCTTGGACTATCTAATGTAGACGAGTGCTAACCAAGGGTCTGTGAAACCAGCCCATCATTTTTTTTTTTTTTAACTCTTAACCAGAACTGTGACTCTCTTTCCTAACTCGCCTCTCCCCCTCTCCCCCTCTCCCATCTCTCTCTCTGCAGTGCAGTCAGTGTGCCGTGTCAGCGTTAGGGATGAGGCATTGCATTGCTATTTTATTATTATTATTATTATTATTATTATTATTGTTGGTAGTACTGTAACTTGCATGTGTAAGTTGTAGCTTATGACGGTGAAACTAAATAAATGAATATATATTTTTTTTTTCTGAAATGCCTCTTGTCAATATAGGATTTAAATATCTTTCCTACATGGAACAGTGTACAGGATTCAGAGCTGGTGACCTTGAGAGATCCATTTAAATCATTAAATATCTGTGTGTGTTTGGTTAGTAGTGAGTGAATGGGTGTGCAAGCCTGATCACACACACGGACACGCACACACACACACACACACACACTCACTCTGCTTGACTGAAACCAAAAAGACTAGGCGCCCAACATGCAGTATGACCAATGCTAGCCTTAGGAGAAATCCTTCTAATGCCTTGTAACAGACGCTTAATTAAAATGTTATTTGCTCATTACTGGATCAGAAAGTGTCAGAGTACTGTCAGAGTTAACATGCTCCTGCCCGGAGGGCGTTCACTTGTCTCCCCACAGTGGCGACTGCGAGTACTGCATCTGCTTTTAGTTATCTCAGCCGTTTTCAGCCAGTTTTGCCATCATGCTGTACCTGGCTGATGTGTGTCAGCGTTTACTCTGTGTGTTGCAATTCGATGTATCGAACGAGCGACAGTGAGAAGTAACCATGTATTTCAACGCAGTTCCTGAATGTGTCTCTTGCTGCGCTAAATTTAAAAACAATTTAAAAAATCAATATTAAAACGCAACAGTTATCTCGTGACTGTAAATGTAAAACAGTTATGTGATTGTTGTTTTTTTATTGTTTGTTTATTGATTAAATTCGTACCTGCAGCTTAGCCAGAGCCCTGCCTCTTCATTCCCCTCATTCCCCTAATCCCCTCCCTCGGCAAATTGAGGGTTAAATAAACACTTTGCGCTTTACAAGCTGAACAAAACGCCCACCCGCACGAGACAAGCACACAAGTAAAAACAGACAACACGAGACAAGCACACAGGTAAAAACAGACAACACGAGACAAGCACACAGGTAAAAACAGACCACACGAGACAAGCACACAGGTAAAAACAGACCACACGAGACAAGCACACAGGTAAAACAGACCACAGACAAGCACACAGGTAAAAACAGACGAGACAAGCACACAGGTAAAAACAGACCGCACGAGACAAGCACACAGGTAAAAACAGACAACACGAGACAAGCACACAGGTAAAAACAGACAACACGAGACAAGCACACAGGTAAAAACAGACAACACGAGACAAGCACACAGGTAAAAACAGACCACACGAGACAAGCACACAGGTAAAAACAGACAACACGAGACAAGCACACAGGTAAAAACAGACCGCACGAGACAAGCACACAGGTAAAAACAGACAACACGAGACAAGCACACAGGTAAAAACAGACAACACGAGACAAGCACACAGGTAAAAACAGACACAGACAAGCACACAGGTAAAAACAGACCACACGAGACAAGCACACAGGTAAAAACAGACCACACGAGACAAGCACACAGGTAAAAACAGACCGCACGAGACAAGCACACAGGTAAAACAGACAACAAGACACGAGACAAGCACACAGGTAAAAACAGACAACACGAGACAAGCACACAGGTAAAAACAGACCGCACGAGACAAGCACACAGGTAAAAACAGACCGCACGAGACAAGCACACAGGTAAAAACAGACAACACGAGACAAGCACACAGGTAAAAACAGACAACACGAGACAAGCACACAGGTAAAAACAGACCGCACGAGACAAGCACACAGGTAAAAACAGACCACACGAGACAAGCACACAGGTAAAAACAGACCACACGAGACAAGCACACAGGTAAAAACAGACAACACGAGACAAGCACACAGGTAAAAACAGACAACACGAGACAAGCACACAGGTAAAAACAGACAACACGAGACAAGCACACAGGTAAAAACAGACAACACGAGACAAGCACACAGGTAAAAACAGACAACACGAGACAAGCACACAGGTAAAAACAGACAACACGAGACAAGCACACAGGTAAAAACAGACCACACGAGACAAGCACACAGGTAAAAACAGGGCTGGAGTGCTGGGATTCCAGTCCTGCTCTTCTGTTTGAAATCATTTCTTTTGTAGTTTTACTTTTTTGGTGCGTTACTGATCACACGAAAGAGAGATAAAAAACAACAAAAAAACTAAACTAGAGCCTGGCACCGGGTCCGAGTCCCGGCAGATTGAAACTGGAGTTTCACAGCAGTGCGTGTGTGTGTTTCTTTAAGGTGTAACAGTGCAAGACAGGATGGTGGACTCTTGAGTAGCATCCATTTCTAATGCAGGAAGAAGTGCATTATTCACCCCAGCGATGGAAGAACATTGCTCCTCACACCCCATTTAGAAGTTTCATGGTGTATTTGCACGGTACTTTTTTTTCAGTTTTTCCCCATGCTCATGCCTGTGCATTTATCATGGTTAACCACATTCACCTCTCTGTGCAAAAAGCGGAGAGCACTTATTTAAAAGGGATACGGTGCTAATGTTGCTGGCGCTAATAATATTAGATAGGAAAATGTATTTGAAATCCTTGGTTTGCATTTCTTTATAGTGGGGCCAGTGATGTTGTTTCTAGTGCTAATAATACTAATACTAAAAAGAGGAGGCAAGGCAATGCATTTAAAACATTTAAAAGAAGAGGCACGAGAATGCATTGGAAACGCTGGCTGCTCATTTAAGGGGGGGGGTGTAGCTCTTCTTTTTCAGTGTTGCTGATGGTAAGAGAATGCATTGGAAACGCTGGGGGTGTAGCTCTTCTTTTCAGTGTTGCTGATGGTAAAAAATGCATTGGAAACGCTGGCTGCTCAAGGTCAAAACAGGTAAAAAACAGTTGCTGATGGTATTCTTGGACAAGCTCACAGTGTTTCTGAAAGAATGCAGCAACACGCTCATTTAAGGGTGGGGGTGGTGTACTGGAGAGGTAAAAAAAAGAGACCGGGTCAGGGACAAGCACTGATGGTAGGTAAAAAACA
This sequence comes from Huso huso, assembly GCA_036884735.1. Taxonomy (NCBI): domain Eukaryota; kingdom Metazoa; phylum Chordata; class Actinopteri; order Acipenseriformes; family Acipenseridae; genus Huso; species Huso huso. Next base: position 1,988,781 of record CM072679.1, on the reverse strand, counting down.
GACCTGATGCCTGGTAAAAACAGACAAGATGAGTACAGGTAAAACAGACCACACAGATCAATTAAACAGGTAAAAAAACAGTCTGTCAAGAGACAAGACAGGTAAAACAAACCACAAAGCTCTTCTTTTCAGGTTGCTGAAAGAGACCGCATTGAAGACAATTCAGGTAAAAACAGACAACACCCTTTACACTAAAACAACTCAATGAAGTGGTCCTTCTTTTCACACAGGTTAAAAAACAGACCACACGTGTAGCAAGCATTTTCAGTAAAACAGATAGAATAAAACACATTTAGGGTGGGGTAGACTTCTTTTCAGTGACCACACAGGTGAAAAGGGGTGGGGGTGGTGTATCTTACAGGTAAAAATGCAGACCTGGCAATTAAACAGTTTAGTGTTGCTCAAAAGAATGCAGACAACTGCTCATTTCCATCTGATGTAAAACAGAAACTTCAGAGAATGCATCAAAAAACCTGCATTAACTCTTCTACAGACCATCAACCGGAAACAAGCAAACAGGTAAAAACAGTTTTCTTTTGTTGCACATGGTAAGAAACAGCTGTCAGAGCTTTCTTTTTCAGGTTGCTGTGGTACAGAAAAGCACAGGTAATTTAAGGGGGTGGTGGTGTACTCTTCTTTTAGTGTTGCTGATGGTAAAAGAAATGCATTGGAAACATCATTTAAGGGGGGGGGGTTCTAAACTCACCATTATCCTGCAGTGTTGCTGACCCCAACCCCTCTTCTTTTCAGTGTTGCTGATGGTAAGAGAATGCATTAAATCATTTAAGGGGGATTTCAGTGTTGCTGAAAGACAGCATGGTGGCTGCTTTTTTTTTCATCCAGTGTTGCTGATGGTAGGAAATGCTCATTATTTAAACCTCTTCTTTTCAGTGTCCATGGTGAAAAGAAACATCAGCTCTTTTTTTTGCTGATGGTAAGAGAATGCATTAGGCAACGCTTTTTCCTGGTGTAGCTCTTTTTTTCAGTGTTGCTGATTCTGGAAATTCAACCTGCTCATTTAGAATGTAGCTTTTCTTTTCAGTGTTGCTGATGGTAATTTAATGCATTGCTCATTTAAGGGGTGGGGGTGGTGTATTTTTTTCAGTGTTGCTGATGGTAAGAGAACCACATTCTCTGTGCTCAAAAGGGTCTATGGTAAGAGGCATAATTTTAGGGGGTGTTGGTGTAGCTCTTCTAATGTTGCTGATGGTAAGAGATAGGAAAATGTATTTTAAATCCTTGGTTTGCATTTCTTTATTTAGGGGGGCCAGTGGTGTTGTTTTCTAGTGCTATCATGCCTGTGAATACTAAAAAGAGGAGGCAAGTCTGATGGTAATGCATTTAAAACATTTAAAAAGCTCTTCTTTCAGTGTTGGGTAAGGAATGCATTGGAAACGCTGGCTGCTCATTTAAGGGGGGTGGGGGGCTGGTGTAGCTCTTCTTTTTCAGTGTTGCTGATGGTAAGAGAATGCATTGGAAACGCTGGCTGCTCTCTGGTGGGTCAGCGCAGTGCTGGCATGTCTGTTCTAAGGTATTCTCTGGAGTCTCTCTTGATTGATTGGTAGTGTTTCTGCAGCAGTGTGTAAGGGCTGGAGACGCAGTGTCTATTAATCTGTGTGGTGTCAGGGCTGGCTCTCCTTATTGAAATGTGTATCTGCCTGCTATTGTGAGATGAGTAAACTGTGTCGTGCAGATCAATGGGGTTTGTCATGTCCCTGTCAGTCTGTCAAGATAGTGCAGATAGGAGGGCTGCAGATTAGACTGGGAGACCGCCAGCAATTCATTCATAACAGGGAGCCCTTTACACTGGACAATCAATGAAGTGGTCCAGACACTGCATTGTTAAATCTCTATATATGTTTATTTCAGAGCAAGTTTTAGTATAGAATATTATATAGGGTGCTGTAGACTCTGACCTTGAGTGGGTGAAGCTTGTATCTTATAGTTAAATGAGAACAATTAAACAGTTTAGCTCATTCTAATGTGACGTCATTTCCATCTGATGCAAAGAAATTTCAGACGGCTGCATCACACCTGCATTAGGGTCTGCTATAGACCATTTAGAGTGGTTTTAAATCTGCGGTGGATTTGAGCTGTCAGAGCTTGTGGAGCTTCGGGTTAATCACAGTGCGGCGGGGATTAGGGGCTCTCTCTCACCTGTCCTGCACCCCTACCCCCAACCCCCTGACTGACAACTAAATCTGAGAGGACATTTCTATAAACCCGTACAGCCCTCCCTCGCTCCCTCGCTCACTCGCTGTTCCTCTCCAAGAAAAGAAGAGTCAGGTCTTTTTTTTTTTTTTTCCTCTTTTTCTGATTTCATGTGCTTTCCCCAGAAAGCTCCATTGTTCCCTTTCCCTAAGTCTCATCAGGCCCTTTGTGGTGGAATATCACAGCGGCAGCCAGGGAGCTGGGAACGTATAAATGGTATCATGCCTGTGATTAATAGCGGTGCTTATGAGTCAGGTCTGATAACAGCCTCTGCTCTTCACTCAATTTCAGATACCGCTAATGGAATCTGTCTTCTGCAATTGTAATGTGAGAGCGCCTAATTTGCTATGGAGCTTGGAGCTGTCACCAGCAGGGGATTGCAGGGTCATAAGGGACCTGGCAGCCGTTTGGCCTGCAGCTTGTATCTGCAGCTTTGAATAGAGCAGCTCTCTGCCTGTCAGGTAGCTGATAGGCTGATGAAGACTCTAAGCCACTTCGCACAATGGTGTGCAGGACCGTGCAGGCTGACTTTTCTAATTGTGTCGGCTGCTCAGATTTCAGAGCCAGCGCGCTGGTGTGCCAGGAGTTTATTTATTTTCTTTTTCTTCTTCATACTCCTCTCCTCGCTTCTTACTCTCTCTCTTTCTTTTCTCTGTGTGTCTTTTTTTCTTTTCTCCCCCTCCCTTTCCTCTCTCTCTCTCTCCCTCTCTCTATCTCTCCGGTTCTGTATTAAGTATAATAATAAGCAGGCTGGGGTTTTAAGCCTCAATTACAGAAACGATAGCATAATAAAAAAAATGATGAAAAAAATCAAACCTTGGTGGAAACGTTTCCATTCCTCAATGTGTTTCTCTGTGATTTTAATGCGGTACGGTGGTGCCTTGAAGTATCGCCAATCTTTATGATCTTAATACCGCCCTAAAATTTCTAAAGCTGAACTGTCGTGGACTTCATCTTGCTGTTTTTATGTATTGTATGTGTGTCATGTCTGTCTGTTTCTGTGTCAGTTTCTGTCTGTCTGTCTGTCTGTCTGTTTCTGTGTGTCATGTCGTGTTGTGTCGTGTCTGTCTATCTGTCTGTCTGTTTCTGTGTCAGTTTCTGTCTGTCTGTCTGTCTGTCTGTTTCTGTCAGTTTCTGTGTGTCATGTCGTGTTGTGTTGTGTCGTGTCTGTCTGTCTGTTTCTATGTCAGTTTCTGTGTGTCATGTCTGTCTGTCTGTCTGTTTCTGTGTGTCATGTCGTGTTGTGTTGTATCGTGTCTGTCTGTCAGTCTGTCTGTTTCTATGTCAGTTTCTGTGTGTTGTGTCTGTCTGTCTGTCTGTCTCTCCTCTTTTTCCCTGCACTCTTCAGCTCTCCTGCAGTGCTGGAGATGGTCTTGATGTTTGATCACCCGTGTTGATTACATGTAATCAGAATCCATGTGTATCCCTTGGAGGGTTCGAGTCTCCTCACTCCCTCTCCCCCTCTCTCTCTGCAGGCTCTCAGGCAGTGCAGTGGCCTCACTCCCTCTCCCTCTCCCCCTCTCTCTCTGCAGGCTCTCAGGCAGTGCAGTAGCTGGTGTCTTTGCTGCTGGTAGTTTTGCAGTGTCTCGGCTGGCTTGGCAGTGGTCGATGGCCGCTGAGGTTTTCTCTCTGAACAACGTGTTCATCGGGCTGCTCCTGTGCCTCAGCGCCTGCTTCCACACCGCGGGCTCAGCCCAGCAGAGAGACAAGGTACTGTCCACCCGCTCCCACCTCCCACCTCCCCTCTCCACGCTCTCTCCCTCCCTCCCTCCCTCCCTCCTCTCTCACTCACCCTGTTTCCCTCTTTCTGTCTCTCCTGTCAGTTTGGTTGCTGGGGAGCACTGTGCTGTGGTCTCAGTCTGTGTAATCAGCACACTGTGGTCCTGTACGTGCTCTGCATCGCCCCCTGGGTGCTGGGAGGACTCAGGACTCACAAGGTAAACGATACAACAGTATCATTGCAGAGAGGCTACACCATGGCAGAAAGAGAGGGGAGACAGAGACACACAGGGGCAAGTTATTGGTGTGTGTGCTCATAAATTCAGGGAAGGAAATGAGACTCCCATTGCACAGCAGTTTGATCCATTCCTGCTTTTACTATGAGTTTAATAAGACACACCTGTGCTTGTCACCAATACACTATGGCTAATCAAGCTGGTAGTAAATCCTGGAATGGGTGAAATTGCTGTGCAAAAGGAATCTTATTCCCATCCCTGAACGTTGATTATTTTTGTAGTTATCCCACGAAGAACCATTGTGATTTCTTTGTAAATAAGCAGCATGTCAAAACATGAAACTATTGGTGTATCGCACAGTAAAGTATGTTCCCATCTCTTTAATGTTTTTAGTTATTGCAATGTGTTGGATAGGTGCAGTGTAGGAGACTGCACTCATTGAAGTGCTATTAAGTCCTGTTTAATGGCTTTGACTGTCTTATTGTGTGACATCCCCCATAGGAACTCTCTTTGCCTATCGTGGGGCGACTGGGGACTTGTTTCCTGGTCGGTTTCCTGCCCTACCTTTACCTGCCGCTCTCCTCCTTCCTGAACCGAGCGCGCTGGAGCTGGGGGGACCAGAGCAGCATGGGGGGGCTCCTGAAGCACCTGCTCCGGATCGAGTACGGGACCTTCAGCCTGGTAACAAACACCGTAACAAACTCCATCCGACTCCTCCCCACCCCTCTCCCTCCCTCTGTCCACTCCATCCTACTCCTCTCCTCTCCCTCCCTCTCTCCACTCCTCCCTCAAGCACCTGCTCCTTCATACCCCCTTCTACCATATACCCCTCTCTCTACTCCACCCCTTCTCTTCCCTCTCTTCTCTGCCTGTCTCTATCTTTCTCTTCCTCTCTCTAACCTCTTACCCCTTTCTTCTCTCTACCCCATCTCCTCTTTTACCCTCCCTCTCTCTCTACCCAGTCCAGCGGTGGAGATTTGAATCCTAGTTTGAGTTCCTGTCCTGCAGGGATGGAAATAAAGATCCCATTGCACAGCAGTTTGATCCATTCCTGGTTTTACTATGAGATTAATAAGACACACCTGACACACCTGTGGCTAATCAAGCTCATAGTAAAACCTGGAATGGGTGAAACTGCTGTGCAATAGGAGTCTTATTGCCATCCCTGCTCTGTGTGTTTTACTGCAGGATGGAGGGAGGGGGTGTAGCTAACTTTGTGTGTGACGAGTTTTGCTTTCTGTGTTGATTGTTCTTGCGGACAGGCCAAGTCGGAGACTGGGACAGGGATGGCTCAAATGTTGAGGTTAGTCCTGCCTGTCTCTCTGCCTGCCTGCCTGCCTGTCTGTCTGTCTGTCTGTCTGTCTCTCTGCCTGCCTGCCTGCCTGCCTGCCTGCCTGTCTGTCTGTCTGTCTGTCTGTCTCTCTGCCTGCCTGCCTGTCTGTCTGTCTGTCTGTCTCTCTGCCTGCCTGTCTGTCTGCCTGTCTGTCTGTCTCTCTGCCTGCCTGCCTGTCTGTCTGTCTCTCTGCCTGCCTGTCTGTCTGTCTGTCTGTCTGTCTGTCTGTCTCTCTGCCTGCCTGCCTGCCTGCCTGCCTGCCTGTCTGTCTGTCTGTCTGTCTCTCTGCCTGTCTGCCTGCCTGCCTGTCGCCCTGAACACTCACACTGGGCTGCTGTAATCACCAGTCTCTGCACTGCATTCCTTCTCCTCTTTTGCATTGATCAACAAGCCAAACGAAACTCCTCACCCTGCCCTGCTGCCTCCTGTTTCAGAGCCCAGCTGACTCACTGCCTGTCGGACCTCTCCGCTCCAGTTCTGGTTCTGTCCGGGGCCGCCCTGCTTCTGAACCCCTTAAACAGGTACTGATACATAGAAAAAAAAAAGTCCTCTGTTCACAGCTTTATCTAGAGAGGTACAGCACAGACACAGAGATACAGCACAGACACAGAGATACATGTTACCTGATCAAGCTCATAGTAAAACCTGGAATGGGTGAAACAGCTATGCAATAGGAGTCTTCTTTCCGTCCCTGCTCTGCTGTGTGTACAGGAGTCGTGGCTCCTCCGTGCTGGTCTGGCTGTTGGCTGCGATGGTGACCCTGTACTCTCTGTTCTTCGCGTGGAGAGCGAACCTGGATATCAGCAAGCCCCTGTTCCTGAGAGTGGTGAGCATTGATCATCCTTTCACACGCACTCACATTCCACCAAAATGAACCTTCAAGCAAATGATCAGTTTAAACATTGAGCAGCTGTAAACTAAGCTCAAGCACAGGAACATTTAACAGGGATGGCAAAGTCCCATTTGGGGTAAGAATTTCTTTTATTCCAACCCGTCCCTAACAGTTCAGTGTCGATTTCCATTGCACTTCAGGGGTCTGTGGTCAGTATTTGATGTCGTTGATTGCTGAATCGTTGTAGTCCTTTAAGACCTGACTTGATGAAGTTTGGAGATCAGTCAGCTACCAGGAACCGGACGAGCGGCGATGGAGCGAGCGGCGGGCCTGTCGCTCGTAAACGCGCTTGTGTTTGTGCGTTCCTGACTGCCCCCTGGCGTGTGTCTCGTGTCACTGCAGGTGGAGCGGTTCTGGGTGCAGGGCGACGCGGTGCTGTGTGTGCTGGCTGGACTGGGTCTGTCCTCGCTGTGCTGTGAGCTGGACAGACGGCTGGGCAGAGGGGGGGTGTGGAGGGCAGTGGGCTGGATCTTCACAGCAGGATTCATCGCCAGCCAGGCTCACAACCACTCCAGGTACTGTACAGCACATTTATTCATTCATTCATTTGAAATATTGAGCATTTATAGTATCTGCTCTTGTTGGGTGGAGTGTTAAATCCTCAGGTAACTACATAACAGGGATGGAAACAAGACTCCCGCTGCAGAGCAGTTAGATCCATTCCTGTTTTTACTATGAGTTTAATAAGACACACCTGAGCTTGTTACCTACACACTGTGGCTAATCAAGCTCTAAGTAAACCCTGGAATGGGTGAAACTGCTGTGCAACAGGAGTCTTCTTTCCATCTCTGTGGAGGGAGAGATCTGTGTATTAACACAGCCACTGGAATGTACGATTCTGCAAAGGCTGTAAATTTGCTTTTAATATACTGTATTAAACATTAAACCGTTGCTTACGTTTTCAATGTAAAATGTCGTTGAGTACTTATGGTGTTTTATTTATATTTGTACGTTTACAAATCTGACCTAAATGTTCACATCAATTGCAGTGATTTACAATGCAATAATATACCAGGAACGAATACACTCTGAGCAAAACCAAAAAGCAGGATTGTGATTCAAACTGTACGTTTCCAGTTAAACGTTTAGTTAAGTGTAACCCTGTTTAGGATTTCACCGTTTAAACCTTTACAGCCGTATGCAACAGTCTCTTACTCTGAACTGAAAGGAAAGCACACAGGGGTTTGCCCGATCTGTTTCCTGGTTGGATCAGCGGTGCTGAGTACTGAGTGAAGCTCTTTATTCTCCGATTCTCAGCTCCCAGTCTCTTCCTGTGAGAGCTGTATAAAAGCGCCGCTCTGGAATAATTAGATAGTTAATGCATGATTTGTAACGGGGGCGATCAGAGTGAACAGATTACACTAACAAGCCACTTACAAACACACATCAGAGAGACCCTTTGATCAGGTATGCAACCTGGCCTAGCCTGTCACTTCACGTTGCACTCGTTGACAGAGTTATTAGAAAGTCTAATGGGACTGTCACCGGGGGGGGGGGCGTCTGTGCTGACAGGACACCGAGGGGGGGGGGAAATCAAACACATACAGAGACACACACAGAGATCTATACAGACACACACACACACAGATATACACAGAGATACACACACATATATACAGAGACACACATACACAGACACACACAGATATATACAGACACATAGAGACACACACACAGATATACACAGATACACAGAGACACACACACACTGACACAGAGAGTCACAGAGACACACACACACTGACACAGAGAGTCACAGAGACACACACACAGGTCTCAAATGTGCAATTTTGAAAGAAACACATGTTATCGCACACATGTATTATAATTTTTAAAACAAGATATATGAGGCCTATGCAGCTAATGGAAGTGCAAAATGACAAAGCTTTCTGGAATGATTTTGTGAGCAACACTAGAGAAGAAAGTAAGCCCACAGCCCTGTGCTCCTGCGCCTGTGTGTCTGTATCTGTGCCAGGCTGTTGGATCAGAGTGAGAACTTCGTTGTGGACAGGTTTGCTCGGAACATTCTGAACTCCATTCCCAATGGATCCATCGTCCTGACGAGAGGGGACCTGCCAGGGAACTCTCTGCGCTACCTGCACTACTGTGAGGGGCTGAGAGGGGACCTGAGCCTAGTGGAGCAGGAGGTGAGTGTGTGTGTGTGTGTGTTCGTATCTGTCTGTCTCTCTGTCTTTGTGTGTGTGTGTGTGCGTATCTGTCTGTCTGTCTGTCTGTGTGTGTGTGTGTGTGCGTATCTGTCTGTCTCTGTGTGTGTGTGTGTGTGTGCGTATCTGTCTGTCTGTCTCTCTGACTCTGTGTGTGTCTGTCTGTCTGTCTGTCTGTGTGTGTCAGTGTGTGTGTGTGCGTGTATCTATGTCTGTCTGTCTCTCTGACTGTGTGTGTGTGTCTGTCTGTCTGTGTGTGTCAGTGTGTGTGTGTGTGCGTATCTGTCTGTCTCTCTGTCTCTGTGTGTGTCAGTGTGTGTGTCTTTGTGAGTCTCTGCCTGTTCTGCTGTTGAGGGCAAAACTGGCCTCTGATTGGTTTTCCCGGTGTCCTTTCCCTAGATGATGACCTATGATTGGTACGTTTCCAAGCTGGGCCGGCACCTCCCTGGAGTCCGGTTCCCGGGGAGGCTGTGGGACCCGGTGCTGTCGGACCAAACCTTCAACCTGCAGAGGTTCCTGTCGGAGAACGCAGGGTGAGTGCAGGGCCGACCAGGCATCAATAAATCATTGTGCAGTACCATAGGCATGCTGACAGTGCCTGTGTGCGGTGGGTGTGCTTGCAGGAGGGAGGTCTTCGCTTGCATCGGGCTGCCTGAGGGGGACCGGTCCTGGGAGAGGGGCTTCTCTCTGTGGCCCTGGGGGGTCTGTGAGAAGCTGGTCCCCTCTGGAACCCCCTTCTACCCTGCGGAGTGGGTCAGACTGACCCGGAATATGTACAACTGGACTGAGCCTTACAACAGGTACAGCGTCGCACACGCACACGCACACGCACACACTCAGTCACACGCAAGCGCACACACACACACACGCTCACTCGGTGTGTTCTCTCTTAGCTTCCAGCCGGGATCCTGGGAGGAGGTAGCCAATGAAGAAATGTGGCAGTCCAGGTGAGCTTCCTCTTACAATCCCATCATTAAAACTCGTATTGTTGTTCTTGTTATCACCATGGCTGCGGTTCCTCATGCAGGATGAAGACTGCGTTCTTCCTGTTCGACCTGGCGGAGAAGCAGAGCGGCAGTGTGGAGGTACAGGTGCAGCTCTACCAGCTCTCTTACACTGTGAGTGTGAACATCTCCTACAGCAATACCACACCCACAGCAATACCACACCCGCAGCAATACCACACCCGCAGCAATACCACACCCGCAGCAATGCCACACCCGCAGCAATGCCACACCCGCAGCAATGCCACCCGCGACAATACCACACCCAGCAATACCACACCCACAGCAATACCACCCCGCGGCAATGCCACACCGCAGCAATACCACCACCGCCACACCGAGTAATGCCACCCCAGCAATACCACACCCGCAGCAATACCACACCCGCAGCAATGCCACACCCGCAGCAATGCCACACCCGCAGCAATGCCACACCCGCAGCAATGCCACACCCGCAGCAATGCCACACCCGCAGCAATGCCACACCCGCAGCAGTACCACACCCGCAGCAATGCCACACCCAATAATACCAGACCGCGCAGCAATACCACACCAAGCAAGGCAATACCACCCCCAAGAGCAATACCACACGCTCAATGCCACACCGCGAGCAATGCCACACCCGCAGCAATGCCACACCCGCAGCAATACCAGACCCGCAGCAATACCACACCCGCAGCAATACCACACCCGCATCACTGTGCGCTTCACACGAGTACCGCTGATTGCTGTACCATTACAATCTCTCTCTCCCCTCTCTCCCGGTCAGGTCTACCAGGAGCTGGTGGGCAGGGAGGGAGAGGTGGAGGGGGAGAGGCATCCCGCGAACTGGCACAAGAACCTGGCTCTGGCGAGCGAGAGGCTGCTGCGTGCGGGCGGGGGGGGCGTGGACTCCAAGCGGCTCCTATCCTCCAGCCAGCTCCACTTCAGCCTGTACCTGCAGAGGGAGCCAGGAGACCCCCAGGCTGAGGCTATCCGCCAGGCCGTGCATCAACTGGCCAGGGAGAGAGAGAGGCTTCAGCAGCAGTAGACTGGAGGACACAGACACCAAGGAGTTCAATGTTCTTATGCACTGCTGGGGTTACCCCTTCCTTTACAGTGATCCTCTGTACACCTGTTAGTTAGTTAGTTAGTTACTTAGTTAGTTTTTTTGTTGCCATTGGCAGTTCTGTTCTGTTGCCAAAAATGTGCCTCTCTGTTCAAGACTTCGGAGTTTAACCCGGATCAGTTCTGCGTTTTTATAAATGAATAAATGAGATGCTCACAGAGCCGTTGTCTTTTCGCCCTGCTGGTATTGTCTGTGATTTGGTTCAAACGAGACAAGGCTTCTGGCATCTTTCTTAATCTCAGTTAAGCAGCTGTAGGAAAAACTTGAGCCCAGTTGTGGGACAGACTCCTGGAGGATCGGGGTACAATCCCTCCAGAGTGGGGTACAATCCCACCAGAGCGTGAACAGGGAAATATCACTGCATAAAGAGGCACTGTATTTTTATTCAATTGAATCCCCCCTACCACCACGATCAAGTGCTCCCTGGTCATGAGATCACATACTGGAAGGATCTTGTCTTTAATGGTCGAACGGAACGTCCCGCAGATTCAATTCCATGGTGACGTTTGAAAACAGTCCCACCGCCGTTCTGTGGGGTTCATTTCTGCGTCTCTTGAGCAGACCCCTGCCATCCACTTACTCACGAGTTCAGACCAGCACACGAGGCAGTCGCTTGCTGTCCCAGAAAGCAGCTCTCCAGGGTGCTGGGTTTGGGCAGAGTGGCAGGGATTAAGAGAGCCGGTGACTGATTAATCCAGGGAGCAGGTTGGAAATGACTCGCTCAGCGCCGGCACTCCCGCAGCTCGTGCTGTCGCCTCTGTCTCACTCCCCGGCCTTTTAAACGCCTCAGACTGAAGGATCTGCTGTTTTCAAGTCTTCCCTTAATCCCTTCCGGCTGGGAATTAAGAGAAAAATAAAATCGCAGGGGCTGGCCATTTGAAAGACCCCCTGGATTGTGAGTTAAACCCTCTCTGATCCCCACCCTTAACATGCAGTGAAGCACACAGTTCATCAATGCAGAAAGGAACCAGAAAAGCAAGTTGCTTGCTCACATAGAATACCCTTGACTTGTTATTATTTACTTAGTCGTAACTCAAAAGCACACTTGCAGATTGTTACAGCAAAGCACCCCCCCCAAAAAAAATCAGTAAAAAGGCCCCCCTGCCCACAGACCCCCATTGACAGATCTATGAGAACGAATCATTTGCAAGTGCAGAACTGCCCTCCATTTTTCATTTCTGTAGGAGTGAATAGTGAACGGTTTATTGAAAGCCCCAGCAACACAGCCAGCTCTCACAAAGCTGGAGACCTGAGCCCACACAGCGGAGTGTGCAGGACTGTGAGGAGCTGGTTTCGGAGCAGTGAGCTGTGCAGGGGGCAGCGTGCAAAGACAATTCAGCAGGGTCTAGTTTGTCTCATCACTCAGCAGCTTCAATTCCAGCAGCAACAGCAGATTAAGACAGTGAGGTATCACTTGCACACTGGCCTCGCTCACACTCTCTCCCTCCCTGGCAATGAAAGGAACAAACTTGTCCTTGTCTGACAGAGCTCTCGATTTCCTTTCCTTTATTCTGCCGTCAAAGAGCAGCGGGCAGACCTCTCTGTGAGGGAAGGTAAAGGGGGAGGGGGGATCAGGTATGAAGGAAATGTGTTTCTGAAGAAATGTTCCTTCGGATTTATTAGAGCAAGAGTGCACACACGTGGCCGTGTCTTTGCCAGAGGAGACCCTCGGGACCTCTACCAATCCAGTCCAGGGTCTAGTAAGCACTCTAAAATGGTTTGTTTCTCAGTTTTCTTACTTGAGTGTGGAATTTTGTTACTTGAGTGTGGAGCAGTTCTGTGCATTGATATCCAGTCTAAACAAATAAACTGGGCAAGGATTGCAGAACGATGGCTGCCATTCCAAAGGAATTTCACCCAGAACTTCAATAAAACTCTTTAGTCCTGCTGACTTAGAAGTTTTACCTTCTAACACTGCAAGGCCTGCTGTCTGTTGCTGCTTCCCTCTCCCTCCCTCCCTCTCTCTGTCACACACTCCAACTCTCCCTCCCTCCCTCAGTCACACACTCCGACCCCTTCCCTCGCTCTCTCTGTAATGCACGCCGACTCTCCCTCCCTCCCTCTCTCTGTCACACACTCTGACTCTCCCTCCCTCCCTCCCTCTCTGTCACACACTCCGACTCCCTCTCCCTCTCTCCCTCCCTCTCTGTCACTCACTCGGACCCCCTCCCTCTATCTCTGTCACACACTCTGACTCTCCCTCCCTCCCTCCCTCTCTGTCACACACTCCGACTCCCTCTCCCTCCCTCTCTGTCACTCACTCGGACCCCCTCCCTCTATCTCTGTCACACACTCTGACTCCTCCCTCCCTCTCTCTGTCACACACTCCGACTCTCACTCCCTCTGTCACACACTCTGACTCCTCCCTCCCTCTGTCACACACTCTGACTCCTTTCCTCTCTGTCACACACTCCGACTCCCTCTTTCCCTCCCTCTGTCACACACTCCGACTCCCTCCCTCTCTGTCACACACTCCGACTCTCCCTCCCTCTGTCACACACTCCGACTCCCTCTGTCACACACTCCGACTCTCCCCTGTCACACACTCCGTCTCTTCCTCTCTCTCAGTCACACACTCTGACTCCTCCCTCCCTCTCTCTCTCAGTCACACACTCCGACTCTCCCTCCCTCTGTCACACACTCCGACTCCTTCCCTCTCTGTCACACATTCCGACTCTCTCTCTCAGTCACACACTCCGACCCCCTCCCTCCCGCTCTCTCCAATGCCCACCACATGCCTTGGAAACAGGTTTTCTTTTTTGGGATGTGTAGAATTGCCGTGACCAGCGAGACAGGCAGCGGGCTACGGCTCAGCTGGAATGCGTGCAGAGCATCAGCTGATAAGGACTTAAAGCTGAGCTGAGAGAGAAGAAAGTGGGAGAGATACAGAGAGGGTATGAATGGGATCTGAAGACAGCGCTGTAAACACAGGAAAGAGCATAGCGAAGGAGAAGAGAGAAAAGCCTTTCGGGGGGGGTGCGCCAGCCTGCTGCCTCTTTGCATCTAATTTACATACCCAGCCGTATCGCCCAATCGGATTGGGAGCAAAGCCCAGGACTTAGGATGGGAATAAAGAGACAAAAAAAGAAATGCCTTTGCTGCTCTCATCCCTCTCCGATAATACCTCTTGTGTTTTTCTTTTCTCTTCCTCTTCTTTCTATAAGTAGATGCTGCCCAAAGTGCCAGTGGAAAGCGACACCTCCGCGCGCTGTGAGTTGCAGATAGACACAACGAGGGAAAGGCTGAAAAGACGGCTTTAGCTTCTCAGGTTCAATCTCTTGTTGTAAGAAGGGAGGAGAGAGAGAGAGAGAGAGAGACACACACCACACACACACACACAGGTTGCCATGAATATTTCATTGCCTTGCATTTCCTCACATGTTTGTGTTTCAACAAAACACACTAGTAACTTTCAAACCTGTAGCGATTCCTCTTATCCAAGTATCAGCACACCCCCTACAGACCACGTTTTCAAATCCCTTTTCTGTTGTGAGCTCTACCAACATCATATTCATTTTTAGATTGACTTTTTCCGTTGTTACGTAAACAAGGATTTTACTGTCGATGCAGACTAGCATACCTGCTGGACAGAGTCAGACATTTAGAAAGAAAACGTGGAGGCTGTGTGGTCCAGTGGTTAAAGAAAAGGGCTTGTAACCAGGAGGTCCCCGCTTCAAATCCCACCTCAGCCACTGACTCATTGTGTGACCCTGAGCAAGTCACTTCACCTCCTTGTGCTCCGTCTTTCGGGTGAGACGTAGTTGTAAGTGACTCTGCAGCTGATGCATAGTTCATGCACCCGAGTCTCAAATAAACAAATAATAATAAAACAAAACAGTCCCACGGCTTAGTGCCTGACTGCACAGTCAGATTTCCATTGAGTTTTAAAACAGACAAGATTTACAGATCATGTTGGATTCCAGAACAGCCAGCTTCCAGATTTTAGACGTAGACGGTACCAATCCACCAGGTTCGGTAGTGATTTGGGTCAGGACCACAAAATGATGCCGGACTGCACATTGCTTCTAAATTGTTCTACGGGACCATTGACTCCAATCACAAGGCTCATGTAAACCAGCGTCGCTGGCTGGCTAGTTTGATCTCTAAGCTCAAGAAAACGGTTACAAATGGCTGAAAAGGGTTGAGCTATTCATGGCTGTATCTGAGTGTGTGGGGAGTGGGGTCAGGGGTCAGGGGTCGGGGGGTCCAGTCTCTCTCCAGACGCTCTGCGCTGATAAAGAGATCCTCACCCCTCAGGTCACTCTACCTAGGCCTGTCGGAGACCCAGCGGTGCAAACCCCCTCCCAATAATCCCCCACACAAAGGAGGGGCTTACTTTCAATCCCTGCGATCCATTCTATTACCACTGGCATTAATATTATTATGATGATGAACTCTATCAGCGCTCTTGAACCCACACAATAAATCCAGAACAATGGGAAGGACGGGGGCTGCTTTATCAGTAAGGGTTGAACGCAAAGCGCCAGATAGAAAACAGAACTAAAAATACACTGCTTCAGTGGCGCTGCTCTCCAGCGTCAATTATTTTAGCATCTTGACTCGTTTGTACCAAGAAACCCCACCCAGTGTCCAGACGCTCCCCTGTAAGTAGAGTCGTGTTGTGCAGACAGCCCTGGTGTCAATCCTTCTTTCTAACACTGAGGGTGCATTATTGATTTTTTTTGGGGGGGGGGTCACTCACACTCAGGGCCTCGATCTCAGAGCACTTTGTTCTACAGGGTTAATATTCTTATAAAATCAATCAGAAGTTTGTCTGAATAACCCCGAATTCAATCTGCAATTATTTGTTTCTTTATTATTTGTTTATTTAGCAGACGCCTTTATCCAAGGCGACTTACAGAGACTAGGGTGTGTGAACTATGCATCAGCTGCAGAGTCACTTACAACTACGTCTCACCCGAAAGACGGAGCACAAGGAGGTTAAGTGACTTGCTCAAGGTCACACAACGAGTCAGTGAGTGAGCCGGGGTTTGAACCGGGGACCTCCTGGTTTCAAGCCCCTTAGAGTCTGAGATAAGTTTGGAGAAGGTTTGCGATGATTCAAGGCAGTTATCATTATTCCCCATTTACAGTGTGGCAGACAGACGCCATCAGTGCATAAGGACCCTACAAATGAAGCGCTGCTGTGGGCATTCTAAATACAGTAGAACCTGGAACTCTTATTTTGTTTGGGTTCTATAAAGAATCATTCTTAACCATGAGGGTTCTAGAACCACTCTCGTATACTAAACCACAGAAGGTTCCCCATGCTGGGTTCCAGCTGCACCATTACGTTTCCGTGATTAGAGTTATATGCCATGTCACAAAGAGACAGTAAACCAGGGACTGAAGGCTCCAATTTAGGGGGTGTAATTTGAAACAAATGCCCTTAGGATAACTTATGAGCCATTCTAGCCAAATTAGACACACCTGAGCCTTGTGACCTCTGGTGTGTCTGAAGCTCAGGTGTGAGTAATTATTAGGCTCTGCATGTAAGACTAATAGTGTCTCAAACTGCTCTGCAATGGGGCTCCTGAGTCCAGCATACAGAGACAAAGCTTCCTTTGATACACTGGAAGGTTCTATTTGCAGGGGTTGGGGGTTGAGGGTGGGGGTTGGGGTTGGGGTTGAGGTTGGGGTTGAGGTTGGGGGTTGGGGTTGAGGTTGAGGGTTGGGGTTGAGGTTGAGGTTGGGGGTTGGGGGTTGGGGTTGGGCTCCACTAAATGATTTTATTTTATTGTAAAACCAAACATTGTTAGCGTATAAGAGAAGACAGAGCATTTTCTCTGGCTTTCGTCTTGCAAGCTTTGTCGGTGGAAAGCTAAGTACCATAAGGAGATAAGGACTTCACATATAAAAGGTTTTAAGAAAAAAGAGAGAAAAACATAGAAACAGCACAGCATCAAAATCCTGCGGACACGCGCCTCATCTGCTTTGACTGTTAGATTTTTTACAATAAATGAGTTCACTTTATTATTATTTCCTTGCCAGTCGGTAGTCTATCGTTCATGAGACGATGCTTAAAGCAAAATCTGTAGCTTTGATTGGCTGAGAGCGGCTTCGTGATTAACAATGGGCTTTACGTCCACCTCTCTGTGCTCCATTACCAGGCTGTTTATTAATCAGTCCCAGTGCTTGTTGGAGGACACGTGTTCAAATCCATTCATTCTAAAGCTTTGTGTCTGCAGGGGAGGATCTGGGGTGTTATTATTATTATTAATAGTGATGATAATAACAGCAATGGTATTGCAAGAGGAAGCTCACCTAGCCACAGTTCTTCATTGGCTACCTCCTGGCTGGAAGCTCAGAGAGAACATACAGGGTGTCACCGGTCTATGGAGTGGGCAGGACTGATCACAGACACGTCACCAGTGGAGGCTGCACTAGGGGGCGCTGTGGTTCAGTGTCAGTGGGAGGGCTGCTTGTTTTCAGCAAGGATGGCAAACAGAAATCTTTCTCAACTGCTGAACTTTCACACAACGGGTAAGAACGGAAGAACACGAGCATTTACAAACATAAGGAGGCCATTCAGCCCATCGATGCTCGTTCCTAGTAGCTGATTGATCAAAATGACAAGCAGGGTCTTAAAGGATCCCAGCGATTTAGCAGTAACAACATGGTTAGGTTACCCTAGGTGGCTCATTCCATAACCTCACCTTCACAAGTCTGCGTGAAGAAGTGTCTCCTAGCCTCTGTCCTAAGTCTGCCTCCACGTAGTCTTCCAGCTGTGTCCTCTGCTCCAGGTTTCTGTGCTGCACTTAAAGTATCGGTGAGGGTTAACTATGTCAGCTCCTTTCAAGTTTGCAGTCAAATCCACCCTAATTATTCTTTCATCTAGGCTAAATAGATTTAGTTTCTTCAAACAGTCTTCATAGTAGTCTCTCTGCTTGATGAAAATAAAGTTAAAAAAGATGAAAACTAAAATTTAAAAATAGTTCTGCACAAAACAGCCAGAAAATATATTGGAATGTCGGACGGAATCACTTTTTTTATTAGTTTTACGAGGAATCTGTGCTTTTAAGATTGGATCCTAATATTGGAACTGGGTATTCTGAATCCTCTGTGTTACATACATGTTCTTGTGTGACTGGTCTGTGTTACATGCATGTCCTTGTGTGACCGGTCTGTGTTACATGCATGTCCTTGTGTGACCGGTCTATGTTACATGCATGTCCTTGTGTGACCGGTCTGTGTTACATGCATGTCCTTGTGTGACCGGCCTGTGTACATGCATGTCCTTGTGTGACCGGTCTGCGTTACATGCATGTTCTTGTGTGACCGGTCTGTGTTACATGCATGTCCTTGTGTGACCGGTCTATGTTACATGCATGTCCTTGTGTGACCGGTCTGTGTTACATGCATGTCCTTGTGTGACCGGTCTGTGTTACATGCATGTTCTTGTGTGACCGGTCTGTGTTACATGCATGTTCTTGTGTGACCGGTCTGTGTTACATGCATCTTTTAGGACTTTGTGACCGGTCTGTGTTTTCATGCATGTCCTGAACTTGTTTGTGATGAAGTTTCTGTTGACATTTGCATTAAGGCACCCGTGTGACCGGTCTGTGTTACATGATTGTTCTTGTGTGAACACTGATGAAGTCATGGTGTGTTACATGTGCCATGTTCTTGTGACCGGCAACACATGCATGTCTGTGTTAATCCATTACCATGCATGTTCTTGTGTGACCGGTCTGTGTTACATGCATGTCCTTGGGTGACCGGTCTGTGTTACCTGGGGAGTCCTTGTGTGACCGGTCTGAGGGCATGTTCTTGTTACATGCATGTTCTTGTTCTTGTGTGCAGGGTTGAGGTTCGTTCTTCCCCAGTGAGAGCAGGGTAAGAAGAGCCTCTTTTTAGGACATTGAGAGAGAAGACCCCCAAATAGAAGTTTCTCAGAGCCTCCCCTCCCAATTCTGAACTTTTTGTGATGAAGTTTCTCTTGATGATTTGCATTCAAGGCACCCGTCAAAAATGTCAGTAATGGAAGGGCATGATTCCGTTTGGAAGGATATGAACACTGATGAAGTCACACTGCACTGCCGGGGGGATTAGAGCCATTTCCACCTCAGATACGACCGGCAACACACAGGCCGGGCCGGAGCAATCCATTACCACACACTGCTGATTACTCCCAAATTACTTTTCAGCTACAGTCAGACCCCCCCCATGAAGCCATCACTGAGACAGGGGGCAGCCGTGGGACAGCCTGGGGGAGAGCGGAACGAATAGAACGAGGGAGAGAGGGCATGCACGTAAAAAAGCCTGAAGACGAGGGAGAGAAGGAAGAGGAAGCACAAGAGATAATCAAAGAGGGAGGAAGGGGGAGTCGCATCAAGCTCACAGGTTGGCAGTGAGTAGCGTAGTCAGACCCCCCAAATAGAAGGACCCCCCACCGCCTCCCCTCCCAATTCTTAAGTTTGTTGTGGGTCATTTACCCACCTCTGCTAATGAGACAGGGTCATGGACACTTGTCAAAAATGATCACACAGCGATCTCAGTGCAAGACCACACATTAAACGATTAAAAGCTAAACTAGGAGGGACTAACAGAGGGCTGACACTGCACTGGGGGAGTCTGGTGACCTTGTCTTAAAATCCCTTTATAATTCCTGTTAACTGTGTGGACTGCCAGCACCGAGGCCGTGCAAGGTGAAAAAGACTGTTACTGGCACACACTGCCTAGAACACAATGCTGCACTACAGCAGCTACAGTCAGCGACACCAAACATGAAGCGGGGTTACATAACTGATAACTATAGCAGCTAGACTAGAACACAGTGTTCGGTATAGATAACTATAGCAGCTAGACTAGAACACAGTGTTCAGTATAGATAACTATAGCAGCTAGACTAGAACACAGTGTTCAGTATAGATAACTATAGCAGCTAGACTAGAACACAGTGTTCGGTATAGATAACTATAGCAGCTAGACTAGAACACAGTGTTCGGTATAGATAACTATAGCAGCTAGACTAGAACACAGTGTTCGGTATAGATAACTATAGCAGCTACACTATGAGGAGTGATATTGATAACTATAGCAGCTACACTATGAGGAGTGATATTGATAACTATAGCAGCTACACTATGAGGAGTGATATTGATAACTATAGCAGCTACACTATGAGGAGTGATATTGATAACTATAGCAGCTACACTATGAGGAGTGATATTGATAACTATAGCAGCTACACTATGAGGAGTGATATTGATAACTATAGCAGCTGCACTATGAGGAGTGATATTGATAACTATAGCAGCTACACTATGAGGAGTGATATTGATAACTATAGCAGCTACACTATGAGGAGTGATATTGATAACTATAGCAGCTACACTATGAGGAGTGATATTGATAACTATAGCAGCTACACTATGAGGAGTGATTGGTACTGATAACTATACTGACCTCCCTGTCCCTCTTGGAAGAAATGATTGTTTAAAATCTCGCCAGGAAGTATATTCATTTTAGAAGAAAAAAAAATCAACAAAATAGCACAGGATTGAAAACGCTACACGGTAGGTCGCAGTGTCACGATGAAACACTGCGCGTCTGTTCACTTCTTCCTCCAACCTGAAGCCGCACTGTAATTAAGTAAAGCTGGTGTCTGGGGCCGGTCAGCAGTTTGCAGCTCCCCACATCGGGGCCACCGGGATTAACTGAAAATCCAGCTCAGCACGGCCATGGCAGATGGGCACCCTGCACTGATAAACCAGGGGAGCAAGGGCTAGTGTGCAAGGTGCAGGAAGCAGGGTGTGAGGTGTAGGGTATAAGGTGCAGGGAGATGGATGTAGGGTATAAGGTGTAGGGTGCAGGGAGCTGGATGTAGGGAGCAGAGTGTCTGCGTGTATCTGTGTGTGCGTCTGCCTGTGTAAGTGGCTTTCTCTCTGTGTGTGCGTGTGGGTTAGCTCTGAGGTGTAATGCATGATTAGGGGATTATAAGAAGTCGCTTCTTTTCATTTCTGAGAGAAACAATTATTAAAATTCTTGTGTCTAATCCAGGATAAACACGGCTTTTCAAGAACCACGACAAGAGTGTACCCCCCCCCCCCCACCTAAACCGGGAGCGATGAACTGCTAAACTGGAGACACACACACCCAGTACAGGGGGGTCATGGCACTGCAAACTCTCTCTCGGCTGCAGATTGCCGTCTCTGCAGCCTCTTGTTTGCAGGGTTGTCCTGGAGGGAAGAGGGCTGACATGCAGTATTAGCGCTGTGCAGAACACAAGCCCTGCTCTTCTGGGCTAATGCTTTTATGTTAATGAATGTCGAGTCTGTAATCTCTTTTATTTGTTTCCATAGCCTCCCGACTCTAGCTGGTTGTAGACCCGCAGTCGCTGCCCCCAGCAGAACCCCTCTGCTGTGTGAGACTGGCTCCCCAGACACAGTCTAATACTCCCTCAGCTGTGTTCAGTCCTGGCTTCTTCAACTGCAATATATTCACTTGCCAGTGTTTTATTCTTCAATTTGAAATATGCAGATATCTTCAAAAGTGTCTGCTGCTTCCTGGTAATGAATCACTTCCTGTGTAGCAGTTCAGAACACAAATGGCGAAGCTGCAGTCAGACCCTGTGACCTACAGCAACAGTAGCAGGATGCATTGAGGATACTGAACGATCGTTCCTGGGTTACAGGTTTTCTTCTCCGCAGGAGGATGTCCCAGTGGTTTATGTAAGGACATCGAATGAAAACCGTACTCCACGAACGATCATCCAGTATTCTGTTCATTTTTAAAATAAATAGCAATCAAATGTGTACAGTTTTTTTTAAAAAATATTAAATCTATGAATCCAGGGATTATTTTAGCTGGCAGATCTTTACTGTCGTTGTCAGCAGACTCTGCTTCGACGCAGATTCATTTCCAACCCTGTTCATGGCATCTTCACAACCCTCTTTTTAGAGAAGCCAGGCGCAGATGGTATTTCTTGACTAAACTCGGGAGTCTCGTCCACTCATGTTATTCCACTTGTGTTATTCCACTCATGTTATCCCACTCCATTATTAAGTGGAATAATGAACAATGATCCCACGCTAGGTATACCCACGCTTGTGGTATAAAGTGGTTTATCTGCAGCGTTGCCTCTGAATATCCTGAAGAAACATTTGTCAAGAACCAAAAGATTCTCAGCAAGATAAAAGAGGACCAGTTGAAACGTTAATGTAGCCAACAAGAGACAAGGAAGTGGATTTTAAACAAAGTCTTCATGAGACTTGTGGTGTGACCGCAGTGCTGGGGTTTGCACAACAAGGCTCATTTAGGGGTGGGGTGCTAAAGGTCAAAAGCCCACTATTATTCACTGGGTCGCTGGTCGACTGCATGACATCACAGAGGTCAAACACATGACCTTGTGACAGAAGTGTGTTTGTTAGGGTGCCGCATGCAAATGCTGGCAATCTGTTCAGAGAAGAAGGATACAAAGTTAATCCAATAACATTTTAAAAGGGGGCAGTGGACTAGTGCTCATTATTATTAATGTGCTGGTAATGACAGCAGAGTGTGTAGACTAGACTAGTGCTCATTATTATTAATGTGCTGGTAATGACAGCGCTGCAGAGCTGAGGGGGAGTGTGTAGACTAGTGCTCATTATTATTAATGTGCTGGTAATGACAGCTGCAGAGCTGAGAGAGAGTGTGTAGACTAGTGCTCATTATTATTAATGTGCTGGTAATGACAGCGCTGCAGAGCTGAGAGTGGAGTGTGTAGACTAGTGCTCATTATTATTAATGTGCTGGTAATGACAGCGCTGCAGAGCTGAGAGTGGAGTGTGTAGACTAGTGCTCATTATTATTAATGTGCTGGTAATGACAGCGCTGCAGAGGTGAGAGTGGAGTGTGACTAGTGCTCATTATTATTAATGTGCTGGTAATGACAGCGCTGCTGAGCATGGTGATTTTTATTAATGTGCTGGTAATGACAGCGCTGCAGAGGTGAGAGTGGAGTGTGTTTTACTCTCTGTCACTCTGCATGGTGATCCTTTAACATGACAGACTGTGACACAGACCACTCAGAGGAGCATCTCTCTGGTGCTCTGTCTGAAGCCGTTTTGTGCGTCGCTCATCTGACCACTGAACCCGTCACTCACAGAGGAGATTTGGTAAGAGAGCTGTCATCCACTGCACTGAGTGAGAGAGGGAGAGGAGAGAGAGAGGGGGAGGAAACAGAGGAAAGGTAGGGTTAGATTCCCTACTGTGTTCAGTTTGAGATTTAATCTTTTATGCAGGACTTTGTCAAAAGCTTTCTGGAAATCTAAATACTGTAAACCATGTCGTATGCTTTGCAATTATCCATTGTCGATGTTGCATCCTCAAAAAAAATCCAGCAGGTTAGTTAGAGACGATCTCCCTTTCCTAAAACCATAAGACCATGCTGACTGGCTGACTGTGTAAAACACGGAGTAAACCAGCAGACGATCCTCGCATCTGTGCTTATTGTTTTTATGAGTTGCTCCCCCTCCCAGCCTCAGCCCCCCCGCCCCGACTAATGCTCTAAATTGAGATCGGAGGCTAAACTCTGCACTCTGCTGGGATTAACCTGCAGAATTTAATTAGTGGAGGCTGTCATCCCCCGGCCTTAACATTTCAATCTAGCAATCCACCATTCTTATTAATATAGCCATCGACAAGCAAGCTGGTGGGGAGATCCGCAGACTGATTCATTCTGCAGCTCTGATGGGGAAATGGACAGAGAACACATGTTCCCCTTTTTATCTCACGATCTCACACATCAGAAAAATGTGAAGTATTGAAAACAGCAGATTAATGAAGGGTCCTTATACAGGAAAATATATCCACTGTCAACATGGTGAATTAAACAACTTAGTGAGAGAGCTCTGTATAGCTAGAGACAGGCAGATGGATAGGATAGACAGATAGACAGATAGATAGAGGGACAGATTGCATGGCTGGAGTGGGGCTGGTGGTCGATGGATTTGGAGGGGGGCGGGGGGGCTGGGGGGCTGGCTGCAGCCCCCTCATCCCATGTTTTTGGGTAGACGCATGTCGCACTGAAACAGTAATCACAGCTCCAGCCCAGCCTGCCACTCAATAATTGCCTACCGTCTCTCTGTAATCCCACTCCTAAATCCTGCTCTAATCCATCAGGGACCAGGCTCTGTGCTTCTCGCTGTGGAGTGTGCCACACCGCTGGCTGCCTCCTTGCTGCTCTTAGCCTCCATGTCACAGATATAGCATCAGATGGCATCACGTTCTCTGTGCTTTTATTTATTTGTTATGTGAGTCTGATTTCCCAGATCCCAAAGTCCTCCTTTGAGATGCAGAATTTAACATCTCTAGCGTTGAATAACTTCACTTCCTATTCAACGCTTCTGAGTCAATATTATTATTATTATTATTATTATTATTATTATTATTATTATTATAGTTTTGTTTTTTTAAGCGGATCTCATTTTTGAATCTGTCTTGCATTTGTTCCAATCCAACGACAGGACGAGCAGGCGAAACGCGCTGTTCCAGATCACCTCAAAGAGTAGCTTAGAGCAGATGAAGAATAAGAAAACTCCTAAACGTGCATGGCGTGGCGTGTTTAAATAATCTGTACTGTACTCTATTACAGTCCCAGTGTATTGTCGGTCTTTTCCTGTGTTCGGGTTTGTGACGTGTCAGACAGTGATATAAAGAGAGAGCTCTGTACATTTTGAACCTCTGAAGGGACACCAGGAATTCAGCGCTTGTTCAGACAGTTTCTTCTTAAAATACATTTGAGAGAGACTCGAGTATCATGAGGAGGTGCCCGGGTCCGACCTGTCAGGACATTTAATCCCTGTTTTGTGCATCTCATTGCAAAAATAAGCAAGTTAGCATCATTTTATTTATGGGACACATGTCCCTTGTACCTTAAAGGGTTAAATACTGAAAGGGTGGTATTTTTATGTGGTCCCATTTGACCATGTTTTCTGGGGGGGGGTTCAGTATTTCACTGTGGGGTTTTCTTTGTGCACCCCCACAACCCCACGCTTAACCACGGCTACACTGTACTGTACATGAGCGGGTTGTCGCGTGCCCCCCTCTCCCTCCCTGTGAAAGCACAGCTGAAGTTTCCGTTGATGTGGGGGATACCTCTCCAAGCCTCTTGCCAGGTTTGTTTTGTGGAGCCCTCCTCACAATCACCACGGCACTCTTCACTGTTCTTCTCCCACTGCGTATTATTCTAGAGGTACAATGCTATTCTAGAGAGCCTCTAATTAGGAGAGTGGGTCTTAACGAGCTCTGCCCCGAGTCTCATTAGCGAGAGTAGCGTCAGTCTTCACTGACCAGCGGGGGAGGGGGGAGCAGTCTGTCCAGTTAGCATGCGTGTGCCTCGACTTCATACAATACAAAGGGACTGCTTTTGTTTTTTGCTTCCATTTTTTATTTAAAAATAAATAAAAAGGAGATCTTGTGAAATTGGGTTATGTTTCTGTTATACTGTTAAAATAACAAGACTTCTCAATTGTTTTCACTGAAATATACAGCACTGCCCCAGGATTTCACTGAAATATACAGCACTGCCCTGGGATTTCACTGAAATATACAGCACTGCCCCGGGATTTCACTGGAATATACAGCACTGCCCAGGGATTTCACTGAAATATACAGCACTGCCCCAGGATTTCACTGGAATATACAGCACTGCCCTGGGATTTCACTGAAATATACAGCACTGCCCCAGGATTTCACTGAAATATACAGCACTGCCCCGGGATTTCACTGAAATATACAGCACTGCCCTGGGATTTCACTGAAATATCCAGCACTGCCCTGGGATTTCACTGGAATATACAGCACTGCCCCAGGATTTCACTGAAATATACAGCACTGCCCTGGGATTTCACTGGAATATACAGCACTGCCCCGGGATTTCACTGGAATATACAGCACTGCCCTGGGATTTCACTGAAATATACAACACTGCCCTGGGATTTCACTGGAATATACAGCACTGCCCTGGGATTTCACTGGAATATACAGCACTGCCCTGGGATTTCACTGGAATATACAGCACTGCCCTGGGATTTCACTGAAATATACAGCACTGCCCCGGGATTTCACTGGAATATACAGCACTGCCCCACGTTGGCAGTAAATTGCCAAAAACTATATTTTCCAGTCCAAGGGCTCTTCACCTAAATGTACTGTGTTTGATATTTCTCGTTTTCTCACTTAGCTGTTGAGCTCTTGTTTTGTAAAATGAACAGGTGTTTAAAATAAAAAGAACAGGCGTGAATGGCAAAATGGAGTAAATGCTTTGTGAATATGCCACTTACTCCCATCTTTCCAAACTGCTGCTCAAAGACTTTTATGAAAACAACCATGAAACTATATTTATTTAGAGCATCTTTAAATATATTTGAATACTAAAAAATAAAAGTCTGTTGAAGACCAGGCAAATTCTCAGGAAGGAATACAATAATTCATTTTTGGAGCAGTGTGGAGTAGTGGTTAGGGCTCTGGACTCTTGACCGGAGGGTTGTGGGTTCAATCCCAGCTGGGGGACACTGCTGCTGTACCCTTGAGCAAGGTACTTTACCTAGATTGCTCCAGTAAAAACCCAACTGTATAAATGGGTGTAAAAATAATGTGTAAAAAATAATGTAATTGTATGTAAAAATAA
>CM072679.1:1855000-1957500 GCA_036884735.1 Huso huso | reverse complement strand
CTATACAACGACTAGACCACACTGCCCCTCCCAGTCCCTTAGATATACTCTATACAACGACTAGACCACACTGCCCCTCCCAGTCCCTTAGATATACTCTATACAACGACTAGACCACACTGCCCCCAGCCCCTTAGATATACTCTATACAACGACTAGACCCTTTAGATATACTCTATACAACGACTAGACCACACTGCCCCCTCCCAGTCCCTTAGATATACTCTATACAACGACTAGACCACACTGCCCCCCCCAGTCCCTTAGATATACAACGACTATACAACGACCCTAGACCACTCTGCCCCACTCCCAGTCCCTTAGATATACTCTATACAACGACTAGACCACACTGCCCCTCCCAGTCCCTTAGATATACTCTATACAACGACTAGACCACACTGCCCCTCCCAGTCCCTTAGATATACTCTATACAACGACTAGACCACACTGCCCCTCCCAGTCCCTTAGATATACTCTATACAACGACTAGACCACACTGCCCTCCCAGTCCCTTAGATATACTCTATACAACGACTAGACCACACTGCCCCTCCCAGTCCCTTAGATATACTCTATACAACGACTAGACCACACTGCCCCTCCCAGTCCCTTAGATATACTCTATACAACGACTAGACCACACTGCCCCTCCCAGTCCCTTAGATATACTCTATACAACGACTAGACCACACTGCCCCTCCCAGTCCCTTAGATATACTCTATACAACGACTAGACCACACTGCCCTCCCAGTCCCTTAGATATACTCTATACAACGACTAGACCACACTGCCCCTCCCAGTCCCTTAGATATACTCTATACAACGACTAGACCACACTGCCCCTCCCAGCCCCTTAGATATACTCTATACAACGACTAGACCACACTGCCCCTCCCAGCCCCTTAGATATACTCTATACAACGACTAGACCACACTGCCCCTCCCAGTCCCTTAGATATACTCTATACAACGACTAGACCACACTGCCCCTCCCAGTCCCTTAGATATACTCTATACAACGACTAGACCACACTGCCCCCCCAGTCCCTTAGATATACTCTATACAACGACTAGACCACACTGCCCCCTCCCAGTCCCTTAGATATACTCTATACAACGACTAGACCACACTGCCCCTCCCAGTCCCTTAGATATACTCTATACAACGACTAGACCACACTGCCCCTCCCAGTCCCTTAGATATACTCTATACAACGACTAGACCACACTGCCCCTCCCAGTCCCTTAGATATACTCTATACAACGACTAGACCACACTGCCCCTCCCAGTCCCTTAGATATACTCTATACAACGACTAGACCACACTGCCCCTCCCAGTCCCTTAGATATACTCTATACAACGACTAGACCACACTGCCCCTCCCAGTCCCTTAGATATACTCTATACAACGACTAGACCACACTGCCCCTCCCAGTCCCTTA
This sequence comes from Huso huso, assembly GCA_036884735.1. Taxonomy (NCBI): domain Eukaryota; kingdom Metazoa; phylum Chordata; class Actinopteri; order Acipenseriformes; family Acipenseridae; genus Huso; species Huso huso. The sequence goes on along the minus strand of CM072679.1, from coordinate 1,956,052 downwards.
GATATACTCTATACAACGACTAGACCACACTGCCCCTCCCAGTCCCTTAGATATACTCTATACAACGACTAGACCACACTGCCCCTCCCAGTCCCTTAGATATACTCTATACAACGACTAGACCACACTGCCCCTCCAGCCCCTTAGATATACTCTATACAACGACTAGACCACACTGCCCCCCAGTCCCTTAGATATACTCTATACAACGACTAGACCACACTGCCCCCCCCAGTCCCTTAGATATACTCTATACAACGACTAGACCACACTGCCCCTCCCAGTCCCTTAGATATACTCTATACAACGACTAGACCACACTGCCCCCCCCAGTCCCTTAGATATACTCTATACAACGACTAGACCACACTGCCCCCTCCCAGTCCCTTAGATATACTCTATACAACGACTAGACCACACTGCCCCCTCCCAGTCCCTTAGATATACTGTATACAACGACTAGACCACACTGCCCCCTCCCAGCCCCTTAGATATACTCTATACAACGACTAGACCACACTGCCCCCTCCCAGTCCCTTAGATATACTCTATACAACGACTAGACCACACTGCCCCCTCCCAGCCCTTAGATATACTCTATACAACGACTAGACCACACTGCCCCTCCCAGTCCCTTAGATATACTCTATACAACGACTAGACCACACTGCCCCCTCCCAGTCCCTTAGATATACTCTATACAACGACTAGACCACACTGCCCCATCCCAGCCCCTTAGATATACTCTATACAACGACTAGACCACACTGCCCCCTCCCAGTCCCTTAGATATACTCTATACAACGACTAGACCACACTGCCCTCCCAGTCCCTTAGATATACTCTATACAACGACTAGACCACACTGCCCTCCCAGTCCCTTAGATATACTCTATACAACGACTAGACCACACTGCCCCCTCCCAGCCCCTTAGATATACTCTATACAACGACTAGACCACACTGCCCCCTCCCAGCCCCTTAGATATACTCTATACAACGACTAGACCACACTGCCCCCTCCCAGCCCCTTAGATATACTCTATACAACGACTAGACCACACTGCCCTCCCAGCCCCTTAGATATACTCTATACAACGACTAGACCACACTGCCCCCTCCCAGTCCCTTAGATATACTCTATACAACGACTAGACCACACTGCCCCCTCCCAGCCCCTTAGATATACTCTATACAACGACTAGACCACACTGCCCCCTCCCAGTCCCTTAGATATACTCTATACAACGACTAGACCACACTGCCCCCTCCCAGCCCCTTAGATATACTCTATACAACGACTAGACCACACTGCCCTCCCAGTCCCTTAGATATACTCTATACAACGACTAGACCACACTGCCCCTCCCAGTCCCTTAGATATACTCTATACAACGACTAGACCACACTGCCCCCCCCCAGCCCCTTAGATATACTCTATACAACGACTAGACCACACTGCCCCTCCCAGTCCCTTAGATATACTCTATACAACGACTAGACCACACTGCCCCTCCCAGTCCCTTAGATATACTCTATACAACGACTAGACCACACTGCCCCCTCCCAGTCCCTTAGATATACTCTATACAACGACTAGACCACACTGCCCTCCCAGTCCCTTAGATATACTCTATACAACGACTAGACCACACTGCCCTCCCAGTCCCTTAGATATACTCTATACAACGACTAGACCACACTGCCCCCTCCCAGTCCCTTAGATATACTCTATACAACGACTAGACCACACTGCCCCCTCCCAGTCCCTTAGATATACTCTATACAACGACTAGACCACACTGCCCCCCCCAGCCCCTTAGATATACTCTATACAACGACTAGACCACACTGCCCTCCCAGTCCCTTAGATATACTCTATACAACGACTAGACCACACTGCCCCCTCCCAGTCCCTTAGATATACTCTATACAACGACTAGACCACACTGCCCTCCCAGTCCCTTAGATATACTCTATACAACGACTAGACCACACTCCCCTCCCAGCCCCTTAGATATACTCTATACAACGACTAGACCACACTGCCCCCAGCCCCCATACAACGACTAGACCACCCCTTAGATATACTCTATACAACGACTAGACCACACTGCCCTCCCAGCCCCTTAGATATACTCTATACAACGACTAGACCACACTGCCCCCTCCCAGCCCCTTAGATATACTCTATACAACGACTAGACCACACTGCCCCCTCCCAGTCCCTTAGATATACTCTATACAACGACTAGACCACACTGCCCTCCCAGTCCCTTAGATATACTGTATACAATGACTAGACCACACTGCCCTCCCAGCCCCTTAGATATACTCTATACAACGACTAGACCACACTGCCCCCTCCCAGCCCCTTAGATATACTCTATACAACGACTAGACCACACTGCCCTCCCAGCCCCTTAGATATACTCTATACAACGACTAGACCACACTGCCCCATCCCAGCCCCTTAGATATACTCTATACAACGACTAGACCACACTGCCCCCTCCCAGCCCCTTAGATATACTCTATACAACGACTAGACCACACTGCCCCCTCCCAGTCCCTTAGATATACTCTATACAACGACTAGACCACACTGCCCCATCCCAATTCTGCATTTTTCAGCTCGACAAAAAATGATTCAGGACTGAAAGGGTTAAAAACACATGTATAAATTCTGCATGATTTACAATCCGGCCACCTATGACTGCCCTGGTGTGCTGTTAGTGGACTCCTCACCTTCATTCACTCCTCCTCTCCTCGTTGTCTTTCTCCTTCTCCTTCTCAAACAGTCTCTAAGAAAGAACAACCTGCGCAGCTGAGGGAGTTACCGTTGCCCTTCGAGGGGGTCCCTCGGCTGTAATCTGCCGGCCTCACCTAATTAATTTCTTTTCCCCAGTCCGGTCTGACGAGTAAGTCTTGTTTGCAGGAGATTAAGAGCCACAGCCACTTCATTAGCAAGGTGTAAATTATCGGAGAGACCTCTCCATGCACCTGCCTAATTGGGCTAATCAAGAGGCTCCGTGGGCCTCGCCGCAGAGAGAACTCTCTCCGCTCCCTCTAGGCTTTCGAAACACACCACTTAGGAAGAGGAGAAGAAAGAAAACACGAGAGGGCTGTAATTAAACCCGAATGCTCGCAGCCTCTCCGTTTCTCTGGTTTTTTTGCCCTCCTCATTACTACTGATTACAATCTGGCAACTAAATCTACTGCACAACTGAGAGCACTTTTAAAGTCCATGGGGCAGCTGTGAATGTTTTTTTTTGTTTTCTGTAACAAGTGCAGAAACCTAGAAAGTTTGAATCGAAGAAGTTGCATGTTATTTTTTTTTCACTGTTGGTTATTTTTAAGTCTTTTTTTTAAAGGGAATGTCTATTCTGATTATGAGATACATGATTTGTTTGCATTGTTTATAGAAGTCTATGGTGGTCTGTTGGCTACATAACTAAAAGGTAAACGTGCCCCCAGCCTTTAACCCCCCTGTATGTTCAGAGTTCACTACGTCTCTTATGATTCAGGTCATACTGACACGGTGCAACTTCAAACAGCCTGGAATTGATAACATATTTTTATTTGCAAAGCTTTACTCTTTTATGTTAAATATTAGAAATGAATGTAAACTCTCCTTATAATAAACTCCAAGATATATTGAATTACACATAGCATTACACAAGCATTGCATTACACAGAAACCAGCACTGTGTTGCACCTTCAGATTTGCAGAAGGGAATGAATGAAGCTGAGCAAAGTGCAGAACTTCAAGCATGTAAAAAACACCTTCACAAAGTGCTAATAATAACAATGACACAATCATTTTCAATAACATTTCTTTATTAATGTCCCAGTGAATGTGGATATATACATAAATAAGGACATGAAGTGCTGTAGTACTTGTGACAAAACAAAACATATCAGTTTTATCAGTGCTTTGGATCTGTAACGCAATGTACAGTATGCAAGCCTATCAAGAGTAACTCAGTGGAGGCACGCCTCTCAACATGATGGCGCTCTTTCCACTCTGCACCAAGGACACACCTGCCTTCCAAGGGGCTCTTCACACTCATCAGAGGAAGCTTCATGGGAACCAGGAGCAGCATCATTACTGTCTTCAGTTTGTGACACTTCCTCTTCCACTTCATTGTCTCTGTCCAGCTCTGCGACAAATGGATTTGTCTGACAGTCACTCGCAACGGCTCATTTCTGAACCACTTTATCAGAGAGATGCTGAGAAAATGAGCCTCTAGTAACCTCTGCCTTGGAGAGATTTGTAGAAATCTTGTTTATAAACATCTCTCCAGACAGGTGCAGCCATTTCTAAAACATCATCATCATCATCATCATCATCATCATAAAATAAATGTCTAAAAGCTCTTATTGTCTATTGGTAAGTTCGTGACCCCAACCTAGGAAAAGTCATAAAATATACTAAGGGGAAAAATAACATTATCCGGTCTTCAAAAGTAAAACATCATACAGATAAAAACAGGGAATGTAGGGCCTTGTGCATTCTGTAGTTTTGAACGCTGGAGACCCCCAGGGCTGGAGAATATCTCAATGCACAGCTGGAGTTACATCCCGCTCACCAGCCGATTGAAGATGTCAGGTAATTACTATTCTCGAGATTATTATTCCAATTGCCCCAGCTCCTAATTGCTGCAGATGTATGTAGTTTGACAACAAGAAGAAATTCTGATCATTATTGCCTTCAGTGCAATATCAGTCTTTGTCAGTTTTCTGAGCTGTAGTGCAGTGTTGTTCTAAATATAGATGCCATATCTAACCTCCATCTGCTGCAAGTAAGTGAGCATGTAAGCTGTAGTGCAAGTTCAGGTATTAGGGAGTTGGGTTTCCCTTGCACCCAGGCACCCATGTATTCATGCACTCATGCACCCATGCACCCAGGCACCCATGCACTCCTGCACCCAGGCACCCATGCACCCAGGCACCCATGCACCCATGCACCCAGGCACCCATGCACTCCTGCACCCAGGCACCCATGCACCCATGCACCTACAACAAGCCTTGCAAATGAACTGGACTGCCAACGACTGCTCTGCTGAAATATAAAACTGAAGGCTGCGTGGATGAATTTAACAAACTGGACACCAGATGGCATTGGACACGCTGTGTGACACAATGCACTGTAAAAACAACCCCACTAAACATTGAAAGAATCCCTATTGCTGCAGAAAAAGCAACACAGATGAGGCAATAACAATAACCGAGACAGTAACACAGGTTTGTACAGGTCTGTGAACTTGTAGGAAGTGCTGTGTACAAGTGTTTCAAAGATGCTAAGTGCTGGAATACAGAGACGTTATAATCCCAAATACCCCAGCAACAATAGCCACTTCGTCATTTTGTTTGGAGAATTAACCCCAACTCGTTCATTATCCGTAATAAAGTATTAAGTGCTAAACCACCTTCATGTGTAAATTGTTTGCAGGACATGTCTGTCAGTGCGTAATTGTATCAGGAAAGGGTTAGGGTTAGGAAGGATTAGGGTTATCAAGCATAAAGATTTACACACATTTTTTCACTTTCATCTCCATTGCAAGGTGGTGTCCTCACTCTCTCACACCTTCATCTCCATTGCAAGGTGGTGTCCTCACTCTCTTTCACACACACTCACAGCACCCGGCATTTTCCTTATACATAAAAAAGAAATCTGTAACCCTGACGCCCCTGAAGACACGAGGGGGGCATTAGGGGTATCCGGTACTCAGCGCCGTTTGATAAGATAATAATAATCACTCATCTGTGCCGTTTGAGACACGCTAAACTCTGGGCGCTTGTGCATACAGAGCGGGTCATCATATCGCCATTAGTGGCTTGTAATCCGCTAGCAAAGCATTTCCATTGCGATGTAAGTAGTTTTTTAGAGAGGTAGAGGGCGGTCCTGCCTGCTCGTCTCCCCGGCCCATGTACTCTGTAATCCCTGAGTTTATGACGTGATCAGGAGCACGGATCAAACGCGCAGGGGGGCCGGGCCAAAATATGCTCGACGCTGAGCTAATTAGGTATTCACTTTTCTAAAGAGACGCAATACTGAAATGTCATTTGATTTTAACATATGTTAAAAACCGATAATCGGCTCATGGCTTTGTATTCCAGTACAGAATATTGGTCTTTTTTTTATTTTAAGTGTAGGCTAATGGATCTGTAAGAGCCAAAATAAATAAGTAAATAAATACATGTGCAACACAATACAGGGATGGGAATGAGACTCCCATTGCATCAATTCATATCACACAAGCAACACAATACAGGGATGGGAATGAGACTCCCATTGCATCAATTCATATCACACAAGCAACACAATACAGGGATGGAATGAGACTCCCATTGCATCAATTCATATCACACAAGCAACACAATACAGGGATGGGAATGAGACTCCCATTGCATCAATTCATATCACACAAGCAACACAATACAGGGATGGGAATGAGACTCCCATTGCATCAATTCATATCACACGAGCAACACAATACAGGGATGGGAATGAGACTCCCATTGCATCAATTCATATCACACGAGCAACACAATACAGGGATGGGAATGAGACTCCCATTGCATCAATTCATATCACACAAGCAACACAATACAGGGATGGGAATGAGACTCCCATTGCATCAATTCATATCACACAAGCAACACAATACAGGGATGGGAATGAGACTCCCATTGCATCAATTCATATCACACGAGCAACACAATACAGGGATGGGATGAGACTCCCATTGCATCAATTCATATCACACAAGCAACACAATACAGGGATGGGAATGAGACTCCCATTGCATCAATTCATATCACACAAGCAACACAATACAGGGATGGAATGAGACTCCCATTGCATCAATTCATATCACATGAGCAACACAATACAGGGATGGGAATGAGACTCCCATTGCATCAATTCATATCACACGAGCAACACAATACAGGGATGGGAATGAGACTCCCATTGCATCAATTCATATCACACGAGCAACACAATACAGGGATGGGAATGAGACTCCCATTGCATCAATTCATATCACATGAGCAACACAATACAGGGATGGGAATGAGACTCCCATTGCATCAATTCATATCACACGAGCAACACAATACAGGGATGGGAATGAGACTCCCATTGCATCAATTCATATCACACGAGCAACACAATACAGGGATGGGAATGAGACTCCCATTGCATCAATTCATATCACACAAGCAACACAATACAGGGATGGGAATGAGACTCCCATTGCATCAATTCATATCACACGAGCAACACAATACAGGGATGGAATGAGACTCCCATTGCATCAATTCATATCACACGAACAACACAATACAGGGATGGGAATGAGACTCCCATTGCATCAATTCATATCACACAAGCAACACAATACAGGGATGGGAATGAGACTCCCATTGCATCAATTCATATCACACAAGCAACACAATACAGGGATGGGAATGAGACTCCCATTGCATCAATTCATATCACACAAGCAACACAATACAGGGATGGGAATGAGACTCCCATTGCATCAATTCATATCACACAAGCAACACAATACAGGGATGGGAATGAGACTCCCATTGCATCAATTCATATCACACGAGCAACACAATACAGGGATGGGAATGAGACTCCCATTGCATCAATTCATATCACACAAGCAACACAATACAGGGATGGGAATGAGACTCCCATTGCATCAATTCATATAACACAAGCAACACAATACAGGGATGGGAATGAGACTCCCATTGCATCAATTCATATCACACAAGCAACACAATACAGGGATGGGAATGAGACTCCCATTGCATCAATTCATATCACACGAGCAACACAATACAGGGATGGGAATGAGACTCCCATTGCATCAATTCATATCACACAAGCAACACAATACAGGGATGGGAATGAGACTCCCATTGCATCAATTCATATAACACAAGCAACACAATACAGGGATGGGAATGAGACTCCCATTGCATCAATTCATATCACACGAGCAACACAATACAGGGATGGGAATGAGACTCCCATTGCATAGCAGTTTCACGCACTTCTGGTTTTCCTATGAGTTTAATAAGACACACCTGAGCTTGCTAGCTGCACAATGGTTACATGGAATGGGTCAAACTGCAAAGCAATAGGAGTCCAGTCGTGTACATGTCACCGGTTCTGAGAAACCCAGCTCAGGACACACTGTGTGACTCACCGGGTCCTTGCTTGAACCCTTTAAGGTACAGGGACATATGTGTGTCCCACAAATAAAACCGTGCTGACTTTCTGATTTTTGCACGAGGTGCAGAAAGCAGTGGTTAAATGTACTGCCAGATTTGATCTGGTGAGTTACTCCCAGGTGTATTTTAAGATCGACCGCTCAGTTCCTCGAGTAGCTTCAGGGTGAAGCGCTTCAATACAACACGTTGTATTACAATGCGGCAGAAAGCAGGGCCGTGTTACCACTGCATCTCTTACTGCATCAGTGACAGACTCGCGAGAGGGTTACAGGCTGGATAAGTGATCATGAAATAGAGAAAAAACAGCATTATCAATACGATATGTCCTGAAAGCAGAGGCTGTGAAAGAATGCGATTCCAATTCGAATTCTTAGTCTTAGTGTTATTCTGATGACGATGACCTCACAGCCTCTGCGGGTAACAGCAGATCGACTTTACTGTACAATGGAGATGTTAGGGTCTCTTCCCGTTTCATTTCATCACACCCCGAAGTTGTCAAGCTGCCGGCGCTATAATCACATTCGGATCTCCGCTAAGCCCCTGGATTTGTGAGAGCAGTCAGAGAAATTAAAATCGCATGCTTTTTAGTGCGCTTAAGCCAATCCCTTTAGACGTTTAAATCTGTTATTATGGGTACAAAAAACCCTTTTAATTTAATCTTTGACAAGATTATCAAATGTATTGACGATGCCACAAACCTAAATAAGTAATACAGGAGACATAGGATATAGGGCGAGCTTAGACAGGCTAACACAACACAATGATACTGGAGGAGCCAGCACCTATTATTATTATTATTATTATTATTATTATTATTATTATTATTATTATTATTATTTATTTATTTATTTATTTATTTATTTATTTATTTATTAGCAGACGCCCTTAGGGCGACTAGTCGTAAACAAAAAATACATTTCAAGAATCACAGTACAAATATATTCACTGTGAACTAATTATCTTAGTGAAAACAATGACCCGTTTTACACATTTGATAATAATGCTCAGGTTTATTTCAAAGGTTGCATCAGTGAACATGGTTTGGATTTCAAGACAAGGAGGGATATTGTATTAAATGACAGATTTCACATGCAATGCAGACAAATCAAACACAATTTGCGTCAATGCATGTTCTTATCTCGCAGCCATACTCCCATTAAACAATGATATTCATACATCTCTCTCTCTCTCTATATATATAGTGTAGACGTGTTGTTCATTATGCAGTGGTATTCCAATGGGGTACAGTCAGTAAAGACCTGCCCTGCTTTGTTGCGTCCGGGCTCGCTGTGTTCCGCGGTCTCCGGGTGCACAATGCCTCGCCCTCTGACAAGTGGCCTTTGCGTCCTCGAGTCTGCCTGGTTTCCATAAACGAGGGGCGCACAAAGAATAGACCGCGCTCAAGCGAGGGCCACTTGAACCTCGGCGCCCATTGTTTAACGAAGAGAGGGGGTTACTTTAGCGTCTGCTCTGCCCATATGTTCCTTAGCTCGACGAGGGCTTAATTAAACCTGAAAGATTCTCGCTGTAGGAATGCGTCTCCAGGTCGCTGCCCGTGCCCCTCGACAATGCCCCGGCTAACCTCTGTGCAATCTTAGTACACAAAAGTCAAGGGAGATGTTTCATTGTGAGTGGCGCCAATATGCAATGGCTTTGGGTAGCCCAGCTGTATCAGTGCTTGGCTGGTTGTCGTGGCTTTGTGGCCGAGAGGGTTCTTAAAAGCTTTCTTATAACGTCCCTTATAAGACTTAATGTGCTCTCGTTTTAAAAACGATCAGGTGTATGCTAATTTAAATTCATTCATCGGGTGACATCTTCTGAAATACATTTAGTCTACTATAACCTTTTTTATGTCGCACAATACACCCCAAAATTAAAACACAACTATTTCTCTGTTAATAAATACATACGTCACGAATTAACAGACACGCGGTGCACTGGACTGGCTTTCGTTTTTAAACTTGTATAGCATTAGTATTATCAGCATTCATTTACATTACGACTTGCGCAAGTCTGTTTGCATGGAACACAATACCTGCATGGAAACCCTAAAGAACCCCAATGGGGTTAGAACGCCTTGGAACCCTGTTTGCATGGAACACAGTACCTGCACGGAAACCCTAAAGAACCCCAATGGGGTTAGAACGCCTTGGAACCCTGTTTGCATGGAACACAATACCTGCACGGAAACCCTAAAGAACCCCAATGGGGTTAGAACGCCTTGGAACCCTGTTTGCATGGAACACAGTACCTGCACGGAAACCCTAAAGAACCCCAATGGGGTTAGAACGCCTTGGAACCCTGTTTTTCTAGACCCTGCAGACGCCAGAACTTTTTATTTTTACTGTAACAGTGCTTAAGCATTTCAAAGTTGTTTCTGAAACACTGCACATTCAAAACCATTTTGCAATCTTTTAAACAATTCCAATAAACTATATTATTTAAAATTCCAAGAACACACATCTAGATTTTCAGAACTAAACGTGTAGGTTTCAGTCAGTGGACGGCCTAATGATAATAATTTAATATCATCTCTCGTCTATTTTGATAAAAGCTCCTGCTACACATTTTATGACGCTTATGCGCGTTATTCCCTACGTTTCATTCTCCTTATTTATTTTAACAGAGCTTGTCACAGAGCTAACGTTTATTATTATTATTATTATTATTATTATTATTATTATTATTATTATTATTACTACTACTAGTAGTATTGTTGTTGCAATTAACTTAATAAGTTTACTTCTATATAAGCACTACAGAGAGAGAGAGAGAGAGAGAGAGAGAGAGAGAGAGAGAGAGAGAGAGAGAGAGAGAGAGAGAGAGAGAGAGAGAGAGAGAGAGAGATTGCGTTGGATTAATTGATAAACCTCATTTGCCATCGGATGCATCACTTTATCTCTGCGTAAAAGTGTGCTGCGGCCGACCAGGTAGAGCGATGGTTTGGGGAGAAGAGTTTTGTTCGTTCATTTTAAAGACAGATCATGTGAAGTTGTACTGCATTTAAACACGACAGTTGTTTTGTGTCCAGAGAGGAAACCAAATCAAATCTATAGAAAAGTCTTCTCTTCTGTGTTTTCCGTATGAAAACGTGTGTAATTGTATACTTCCGCAAAGTGACTTGCTATTGTACAGTCAGCTTCCACTGCTCTCCATACACACGGCCCCGCGTTTCTGTTTTGAGAGACGATCCCTGAAACTAAAACAAATCAATTCTGCATGAATTATTCACGAAAACAGAAACGCTTTGCTCAACGCTTACTTCCTCGTGTGCTGTTTGTTTTGTTGAACAGAAAAACCTGTAATATTAAAATATGATCGTCTCCTCCTGGCGCTTTTCATTTTATTTCACTGTATTTGATTTTAACATCGTATCACATACAGTTTTTATGTTTAACCCCGACCTAGTTGAATTCTTGAAAACGCACTTTTTTGTGTTGCCATTCTTATTCAAGAACAACACATTTTACCCACATCGTGTTTTTCTTAATAGGTCTCGTGTAAATGTTCATTCTAACAAAGGCTATCCTCTGTGAAGGAAGCAGGCTAGCGGGCTGCTTGCGGGTATCCCTGCCGCGCGTTTAGCTCTGTAACCCGCAGCACTGCACTGGCGATGCACGCCTTTTGGAAATTCAAATTTAGGTAGATGTTTTATGAATCTATTTGTTATTGGCTATGTGAAGCGCTTCAGCACCACTATTGTGTAGCAGCAATGTGGAGTAGTGGTTAGGACTCTGGACTCTTGATCAGAGAGCCGTGGGTTCAATCCCAGGTGGGGGACAATGCTGCTGTACCCTTGAGCAAGGTACTTTACCTAGATCGCTCTAGTAAAAACCCAACTGTATAAATGGGTAATTGTATGTAAAAATAATGTGTAAAAACATAATGTAATTGTGTGTAAAAAGTAATGTAATTGTATGTAGAAATAATGTGATATCTTGTAACAAGTCGCCCAGGATAAGGGCGTCTACTATCATTATTATTTATTTCTTAGCAGACGCCCTTATCCAGGGCGACTTACAATCGTAAGCAAATACATTTCAAGTGTTACAGTACAAGTAATAATACAATAAGAGCAAGATAAATACAATGACTAAATGCTAAATAACAATAATATTGTTTTTTCATGTCCTGTCAGATTACAGCACGGAGGTGCACAGGGAGTTACGGCACGGGTGTTTTTTTTTACACGATGCGCTCTGATGAAAGCTGAACAGCTTCCCTTACACGGTGTATCCGTTTTATATGCATTACAATGCACATGTTCTCTCCACCTACATCGAGGCAGTTACACGCATGATGTGGAAGATTGGAATACTCACCTGTGAACTGTCTGACCTCGTCACCATGACGTCACAGGGCGGCGGCTCTGCTTCTATCCCTCCAATGAAAGCTTCTTATTAAGTGGTATTGATCGTACATGTTCGACTCGTCTATAGCTTACTTAAACTGTCTTATTATTATTATTCTTATTATTATTATTATTATTATTTCTTAGCAGACACCCTTATCCAGGGCGACTTACAGTTAATACTCAGTATCACATTGCAAAATATCACTAAATATCACATTACAAATTTCTACTAATAATAATCATTAAACACTGTTCATTAGGAAATGCGCACTCGTATTTTATTAATATTATGTATTAATAATAATAATAATAATAATAATAATAATAATAATAATAATAATAATTATTATTATTATTATTATTATTATTATCAGTGTAATAGTACAGGTTACTAGGCATTTCTTTAATGAACGATACTCTTTTGAAATATGCAGTGTGTTTAATAAGGCAACACGGTTAGTGTTCGATGTAACTCAAACTGTCTTTTTCTTCGTTAAAGAAACTGCTCGTTTCTCCTAATCTAATGCATCGTGTGTACATTTAACACGATTAAACACGAGTGTGTTTCTAAAAACCCCAAGAACGATACACTTTCTTTAAGTGGATATTATAGCATGTTTTAATTACTATTCAATAAAACGTAAGCACGGAGTTTAATCTGTTATTAGAACGTGTTATAATATATTTTAAAAATCTATAATATACGAATGTGTTGCTGCAAATCATCCGGTTTTCATTGCTCATATGCAAGTTAATATCGCGAAGAGGAATGGAGCGCTCACCTCGTGTGGCTGAAGTGAAAGGTTCCGGGTAAGATTCTGTAAACTGCGATAAAGAGAGCAGCCAGCAAGCATGGCAAGAAACTATTATTATTATTATTATTTCAATGAGTGGTTTGCACATGAAGTTCATACACATTTTGAAATTCTCTGAAGTCCTGAATGCAATGCTAGGTCTATATCATTATTATTATTATTATTATTATTATTAATTTCTTAGCATACGCCCTTATCCAGGGCAACTTACAATTGTTATTCATTATTATTTTTACATACAATTATTTTATGCATTGGGTTTTACTGGAGCAATGTAGGTCAAGTACCTTGCTCAAAGGGTTTGAAAGTGTCCCCACCGGGGATTGAACCCACGACCCTCCTGTCAAGAGTCCAGAGCCCTAACCACTACTCCACACTGCTGCCCTATATCATTTGAATCATTTTAGGAGAAGTGTTTGTTTACTATATACAGGTTACTGCATGCTTTTCTTTAATGCGAGACAATTCCACACCATTTAATACAAGGGTGCCATATAATTAACTTCAAATACAAACAAATAAAATAATAATAATAAAACAAACAAACAAGTAATAATTACCCCCCCCCAAAAAAAAACAAACCCGACAAACACAAGCCCACACACAACAGCCCACAAGAATCACGTTTGGCCTGCACGCATATTTGAGAATAGGTTTGTAACGATTGGACTGCAGAGTTGGGTTTCTCGAGCCTGTGTTTTGAGCTGGTGGAACAGTAGATATGTATCTAACACTGAGACACGTCACAGTTCCGCAGCTCTCACTAGCCCCGCTCTTTGAAATGTTTCGATTATTCCAATCGCGCTGTGTTTTAATGAGCGCGTCTTCGTGCCTTAGCACTGCAGTGAAAGGCAGCTTATTGGCAATGTCAAGGATGCTAATTGAATGAACCACAAGAACGGCAATTTCTGAGTCGCACAAAACCTAATTCCAGCGCCACTGCCTCTCACTGCGTTTTCATCTTTCTGTTTTCTTTCTTCCCCATCTCATTCAGAAAGTCACAATTAGGACGCGCATTGCAGGAGTCAAACCTCTCAAGAAAACAGAAAAAGCCGACATCACTAAAACTTTTTTCTTTCCTTATCCGATTGTAGTACTGTTGCGTTCGCCCTTTATGTTCCAAAGAGACGGCGGCTATTGTTATCACGAACAGGGTCTTTTAAAAAAAAAAATCTGTGGTCTTTTTACAAATCGGATTGTGTTCATCAAAGGCATTAAAAACAACTGCTTTAGAGTTTGCTTCGGTGAGCATCTTTCTAATGCCCGTCCGCGTTTAAAATCGCGAACCGATTGGAAAAGAGAGAAAGAGAGAGAGAGAGAAACAGCTCTAGATTCGCTGTGCACGCGTTTCATTTCAACCTTTCAGCATTTATTAGAAGCAGCGCTTCTTTTGCAAACTTTCTTTACTGTTCCGGCTCTCTCTCGTTTTTAAATAACCCTTCTGTATATGTTAGCAACTAAAATACAATTGAACCTGAACCGCATTGTAACCCAAAAACAAAAACAAAAGCCATCTTCTGAAGCTGTACGCGTATTTGAACGGTAAGACCCTGGCTGTGTATGCCGTAGCTTCTCTATTTGAAATAATAACCCTTTGGAGCCAGTATACTCCAGCGTGGGCCCCTTAGCTGAGAAACCCCGCCTGCTAAAAGCAGGATTAGTTTTTCATTGAAGTTGGGATTAAAAGCGCTTTCCCATGCCTCGAATTCCACTAGCTGGAACTTTCAAGAGAGGAGTGGAGACTGTCGGCGACCTCTTTCTTTCTTTCTTTCTTTCTTTCTTCAAAAACATAGCCTATTTGCACATCAGTCAGAAAATCCAATGGAGAAGTCACCAGGGTATTATAAACGACAGTAATGTTTGTCCATCTTTTTTTTTTTTTTTTTAAAACAGCACTAGAATTAAGTTTTATATTAAAAATAAATATGACAAAACTGAGGACTAGTATCGTATAGAATATACTATAGGTCTTATACAAAATAGCTTATTAGTGGGTGATCTGTGGTGTTGATTTTTTAAAATCTTTCTCTTAATTGTGATACAGTATTTGGTAAAGCACTGCAGTGTAAAGTGAATTCAAAGGGTTCTTGTCGAGAACACGCCATTCCTCGGCAGCGATGGAAGTCTACACGATCAAACCCAATAGTTAAGAATTAAATCTTATGAAACCCATTTTAAACACAGCTCGGTTTAACCGACCAAAAAAACCATAGTGCAGAGTGTATAATAAACAGTGAAACATGTTTACATTGTGTATTTCATTATTTTTTGCTTTGTGTATTTCGCTTCTAGATTGAAGGTTTTTTTGTAACCGATTAAAAGATAAATCCACAGGAAGCACGAGTGCATACCATATATGGTAAAATGATCAAATGATATCTTACAGGAGCTTCCAGAGGATGTGCGTGAAAGACTCGTCTAACAACAACAACAACACCTGTGTATTGTATTCCACAACTGGCAATCTTTAATGAAGGGAGCAATAAATACCGCAATGAAACACTTATTACAGCATGATGGGCTTCAATAGGGACAAAAGCACAATTCATTCACCATGTTTAAAACACACACCACTCAGAGATCTCATACAGCGAGTCAAAGCCTGGCGTGGAGCGGTCTTACCGCCACGCGTTCTGCTGTGATCATCGTAGAAGATAAAGACACAACACATTGAACGAAATCCAGCTGCTTGAATCAACCAGCGCTCTCTCTCAATGTAATAACAGCGGCTACATTATACATACACACTATTTAAAATGTCTTATAGAGATGTGACGGAGGGGATAAGACACATCTGCAGCAGTGTGGTTTATTATGATACAGAAGGGAGCGCCTCGCCTATTCTTTCTTTAAATGGATAAACTGAAGTGTATAAAATCACAGGTGTGCGGTTCTGGAGGCTCGCTCTTTGTCCAGAGTTGTTTTTTTTCTGCATGGCTTCCCGTCGGATTCCAGTTACACCCCAGCCGCCGCGTTTCTTACAGGAATGCCCTGATACAAATACAAAAATCAAACAGGATCTTCCGAAACAGGCCCGGCAGTTTCGATCTTGTAAAGAAAGCTGGCACACTGTTATTTTGTTGTCCGCCCTTCTCAATCAGAGACTTGTGAAAACTTATACAAAAGCGCTTTGCTTTTGCTTCCCATTTTTGTTAAAACGCGGTCACTCGAATGGATACCTGAGCTCAGCACCTTTCTTTCATTTGAAAACCCCGCACCGCCCTTCCGAGCCGCGCTTTCTTGCAACCCATGAGAAACACGCAGGATGCTGTTTTATATTTGTGTGGAAGCGTGGTACATGTTGACAACACTCCGATCGATTTACCCTCATTGAAAAAAAAAAACAGAATCGAGGGAGCGGCTGTTTGAGCCCCAAAGACTGAAAACCGGACGAACTTGCTAGCAATCTTTATGCTGTTTTTAATAGGGCCCAACGAGATCAACTCTGCGCACACATTCCTTAACAGAAGCACCGTGGTTACACGCCGCCTTGTGAAATGCGTGCCACCCACAGCAATATCACTGAAGAACTTGCTTATTTTGTCTTGTTGAAATGTGTATTGCATATCTCATTGTTATTTTAAACGACAGTAATAGTCACTGCGGTACTGCCATAGTGTTCCGCGGCGCTGGATTAACATACAGTTGGGTTTCTTTCCGCAGGTTCAGCGTGCAGTGAAACCAACCCCGCTTTATTGTAATTAATGCACGGTCAGACCCGTCCGGTCAGTGCAGACAAGCCTTCAATAGCGTTGGCCGGACCCCCAATACCACATCATCGCAGATCGTTTATTTTCCATTCAAAATAAATTTTAAAAAAAGAGCAAATTTTTATTTCTGTCTTTGTTTATGAAAGTGGAAGACAATCGGATTTGTGCTAGAACGACTTTAATATAGAGCGAGATTCAAGCCTGACGTGTATGTATATATAATGATATATAATAATATTCTATCAACTGCGCACACACGCACGCACGCACGCACGCACGCACACACACACACTAATAATAATAATAACCCACTCTCAATGAAATAGTCACAAGAACACCCGGATCTTAATGTGCATTTTACTTTTTCATGTTCTTTTTAATTATTATCCCAACAGCTGGTTTGTAGCTATCGGTCCGGAATTACTAGCCTTGAAGAGGTCCGTGCCTTTATGAAATAGTGTGTATTTAGTGGCTGAAGGGATGGAGAGAGAGGAGGAGAGGGGCAGGGAGAGAGGCAGTAGTTTGGACGAGGTTTTACAGTGCAATAGAGCTCGTCTTCAATTCAGATTCTCTCCCCCTTGTATACGGGCAGCCAGGTTTTCTTGTCTCTTTATAATAATAATAATAATAATAATAATAATAATAAAGCAACACAAGATGTATGAAACCCTAATCAAATGACAGCAGAGGAAGCCCGCGGGTGCGAAGCACACCAACGACTTGCATACAATACAAGAGATCACAGTTTTGAAGTCTAGCACAGATAAAAAACACACATGTACTATTGATAAGACATACACTGATTGTCTCTTAAAAACTACATATTGACTCCTTATAAACATTTTTTTTTTCTTAAATAAAGTAGTGCATCTACGACACCCAAGTAGTCGAGCAGTCCACACAACCCCCACGCCCCCCACCCCGCCCCGCCCCGCCCCGCCCCCTGGTGTAAAGGTCTCTTGGTGTGCCAACCAGGGGGCAAGTCAGGAATTTAAGGATCTTTTAGGGAAACCCCGCCCATTCTGAGTCCGTAACCAAGCCATGGTTCTCCTGGCTGTATATATTTTGTGTCTTGGTTGACAGGAGTTCTTTCCAAAGTCTCGTGGATTAACCAACAGGTGCCATTAGGAGACACATACAGACAGAAACAGCTGTCTGTGTACGTCACGGTTAATAATAATAATAATAATAATAATAATAATAATAATAATAATAATAACAATGACGAGAATAATGAGAATAATAATAAAAAGTTTATTGGCTAGTGCTGGATCCTAAATGGCCCCTTTTCCAAAGTGATAACCAAAACGGGATTAGGAGTACGCGGTGGTAAATGGGGGAGTCTCACACACTCGGGTAAGTCAGAGAGCCCCCCTCCCCTCCCCTCCCCTCCCCTCTGCAAAGCGAATCCTGCGAGTCCAGCTCAGAATGTTCAGTCTCTTCATTATAATTACTCATTTCTTATGTTCTGTCGGTTTGTTTTTGTGTTGGTTGGTTGGTTGGTTGGTTGGTTCACAAAACCTGGAATTTCCACGACGATGCCTGATCTTTGTAATCCAAGCAGTCGGAGTTGAAGTTCAGTTTCCAGGAGGCCGCCTGGTCCTTATAATCCAAGCAGTCGGAAGTGGGGTTGAAGCCGAGCCCTGAGGCCCCGTAGCCCTGAGCAGAGAGGGAGGCGGGGGGCTGGTTGAGGTGGCTGCTCATCGGGCTCAGTGCAGAGCCTGGCCCGGAGAGCTGGTGGTGCATCGGGGTGAGGTAGGACCCGCAGTCCATCCCTCCGAAGTAGGACGTGGAGCCGGCGTAGCCCTGGCTGTACCCCGACGCCTGCGTGTAGGTCATGGGGTACGACCTCTGCATGCAGGACGAGGATGTGGAGAGCGGGTCGGACAGCGGGGAGGTGGACGCCGGGCTCCAGATGGACGCAGGCGCGCTGCTGCTGGGGATGGCCGGGGTGGAGGTGCTGCTAGGCGGTGTGAATTGGCCGCTGGCCCCGCTCTCGGAGCTGGCCTCTCTTGCGGGAGAGCTCTTCTTCTTGGCCAGACGCACTTTGCTCTGGCCTCCGTTCTGCTGCTGCTGCTGCTGCTGGCGACACTTTGCCCTCCGGTTCTTGAACCAAACCTTGACAAAAACCGAGACACACAAATAAATGCAGACAGGGTTTGTTTGTTTTTCTCAGTTGGGTTTTGTTGATTATATGCATAACAATCGACGATTACCTCTAATAGTGTAGTTCTAGACATACCCCTAATGCTCACTTCTAATTATTAGCTCTGAAACGAATCCTCAGCATTTAGATTTGAACTCTGGTGTACTCACAAGAGCTGCGTGGTATTATGTGGCCACATTGATTGTTCTTTAAAGTGATACATTATAATATACTATATCATTGAATGCATTGGTATTGGAAAGACAAGTTTGTCAAACCTGGTGCCTGAGTTGCTCTCTCTTTGATAATAGCTGCTGAAGTCCCTCGAAAAATATATATATTTTTTACCTAAGTTCTACTCTTGAGGATATTGCCTTCTTTTGGAATAGAACCTGCATGCATTATTTAATCACACAACAGGATATATTATATAAGGAACAATGTACGCCCAACAGTGCATAATAACGCTGTCATTCTTTAGAGGGCTTCTGGTGACACATAAATACGAGAGCGAGAGCTCCAGTGACTTAGCAGTGTCACTAGAAGAAACCCAAGATACAATTACAGCCGTAACTGTGCAGATCTGGGGTATGTTATTTGTTATAGTAGATGGTGACATCTAACAGGCAGAAATGGTCTAACTTGCAGTGTTGACTTGTAATCAAGTGTTGAGAATAACATTTGAAAACAGAATTCAATGTAAACCCAGTTTATGTTTCAATGAATTTTAAGCTTCAGTATAAATGTATTAAAAGAAGATTGGGTAGAGAAATGAAAGCACGGGAGTGAAACATGCGCATGGTTTTTTTAGAGGGAGGAGGTGGATGATTTGCTCTTCACTCAAGAGCCTCTCCTTTGTGAGGGCCATCAGTCTACACTGCCTAACATCCCAATTAAAACGAGGCCGCTTGTTTGTTTTTCTAAGAGTACTTGCATTATTCTGCTCTTCCACAAATCTCTCCCTGTCTTCTGCATTATTACGGGCGGGTGTTTTGTTGTGTGTTTTATTATTACGGGCGGGTGTTTTGTTGTGTGTTTTATTATTACGGGCGGGTGTTTTGTTGTGTGTTTTATTATTACGGGCGGGTGTTTTGTTGTGTTCCTGTTTTGTTGTGTTCCTGTACTGCTGTTGTGTGTTTTAGTTGTGTGTTTTATTATTACGTTTTTTTTTTTTTGCTGTTGTGTGTTTTATTATTAAAACTGAGGTTAAACTGAGGTTAACACTTTTATCATCAATCTTATTATACGGGTCTTGAGCCAGCGCCTAATCTTATTACACACGGGTCTCGCGCTACCACCGTGTCTGAGACTGCAGGAAAATGATCCTACACCAAGCAGTGCACCCTAGTTATACACCACCTTCTGAAATGTGTGTGTGTGTGTGTGTGTGTGTGAACTCTATGGAGTTCGAGAAGTTTCCATGACGAAACTTTGAAAAAAAAAATAAAATAAAACAGATTCATAGATATGAAGCTTAACGTGGTAGAATTGTGCACGCAGTGATGGGAGGCGAGATATTATTATTGGGTTATTATGACTTTACATTTGGCTAACAGGTTGTTTTTTTCTTTTAAAGTAAACCCACTTAGTGACCTCGCTGTCTTTATTGAGTCTCCTGTTTGCGGGGATATAGCCAACTCCATTGTCACTGTGATGAGCTCTTGAGGTAATTTTGAAGTGGATATTGGGGCTAAATTAAAGGCTTTCCTAAAATAATCCCGTGAGGGTTTGGTGTTGTAGGTAATTTCAGTTTGCATCTCTCTCTCTCTCTCTCGCTCTCTCTCACTCCCTCCCCCCCTCTCTCTCACCCCCTCCCCTCTCTCTCTCTCTCACCCCCTCCTCTCTCTCTCTCTCTCTCTCTCACCCCCTCCCCTCTCAATTCAATTCAATTCAATTCAATTCAATAAGCTTTATTGGCATGACACGAATAAACAAGTTTTGCCAAAGCAAAATAAACATACAAACAGACAGGTACAGTCTATAAACAGACACAATGAAAAGACAATTTTCAGTGCAGGTTCATTTGTTTCTCTTAGACTGTAGCAGGCAGTCACATATTCTGCAGCTAGTGCACATGTTATCCCCACCTCTCCTAAAAATATTTGTAGTTTTTCAGTTTCTGTGAGGTGGGTGAAGTCACTTATGTGACTCGTGAATTTGGGTATGAATGTGTCCCTGAGCAGCTTGTATTTGGGGCAGTGCAGTAGGAAGGGGAGCTCTGTCTCTATGTGGTCTAACTCACAGTGCTCACACAGTGTCCTCTCTCTGGGTCTCCATGTGGCTCTGTGTCGACCCTTTTCGATTGCTAATGTGTGGTCGCTCAATCTGTATTTGGTCAGTAATTGTTTTTGTTTTTGGTCTTTAACTCTGACCAGATATTCTGCCAGGGCGTATGGTCTGTTTAAGCTCCCTCTCTCTCTCTCTCTCTCTCTCTCTCTCTCTCTCTCTCTCTCTCTCTCTCTCCTCTCCCCTCTCTCTCCCTCCTCTCTCTCTCTCTCACCTCTCTCTCTCCCCTCTTTCTTTCTCTCCTCTCTCTCCCCTCTCCTCTCTCTCTCCCCCCCTCTCTCTCTCTCTCCCTCCCTCTCTCTCTCTCTCTCTCTCTCTCTCCCCCCCTCTCTCTCTCCTCTCTCTCTCCCTCCCTCTTTCTCTCTCTCCCTCCCTCCCTCCCTCTCTCTCTCTCTGACTCACCTGGACTCGAGACTCGGGCAGGTTGATTTTCAGCGCCACCTCCTCGCGCATGAATATATCCGGGTACCGGGTCTTTGCGAACAGGGATTCCAGCACGTCGAGCTGCGCGCGGGTGAAAGTGGTCCTCTCGCGCCGCTGCTTCCGAGGCGTCGCTGGAACGAGACCGCGCGCACACCGACATCGTTACTTCATTACGATTCCGTCACGAGTTTTTATTGACATTGTTAGAAATTGAAAACAGTTCGACAAAAACTTTGAAAAAAAAACAAAAAAACACACACATGCTTTATAAAATAGAGGGCGAGTTACACACACCACACTGTGACTGAGGGGGAAGCTGAACCCTTTAAAACAAATCTAATATTCAATATTCAGAACGGACTAACACGGCACAATTATTATTATTATTATGATTACTGGGCTATTTATTGAAAATAACTACAAATCTCGTATTTATTTATTTGTGTATGTATTTACTAATTTAAATTAAGCAATACATAAAATCAGTTAAACTCCGTGCCGGTGATAAGTATAGCCTATACGATCAAGTACATTTACAGAGAGTTTCACAACAGTAAAACGGACCGGAGCAAAAGCATTAACAATTTCAATTACAGCTAGTCAATGCTGGCCAAAGGGGCTGAGGAAGCGCCATTATGACAACATGAAGAACATTCAATTAATGATTTGACTTGTGGTTCAATCCTGGTAGCACGTCCCCCGAGGAGGGTGCAGGGAGCAGACCCCTTTATCCCCGCTGAAGAATCGTCAGGTGGTTAAATATAAAGGCTTCAGGGCAAACAGAAAGAAGTCAGTGAAGAGGTGCTTTAAATTAGCCCCGCACACAAAGTGATCGCATTGTCTGAATACAAGGCGGCTACAGGCTTTACCAGATCCGGTCCAAGCGATACTTCATCCATATGCAGTCAGGCTCTCTTCCACGACGTCAGTTGTTATTATTATTATTATTATTATTATTATTATTTTAAAATAAAAAGGAACAAACAATACTAAAGTTGCGCCCCATCTTAAAACGCATTTATTATCCATAAATAATGATAATTAATAAAAAATAATAATAATAAAGAATCAACGAAACGCACGGAAAATATGAACAAATACAGTTCTGTGAACACGGATACATTACACATTGAAAACAACAAACAAACAAACTAAAAAAATAGAAGTGAATACTACATTGTATTATTATTATTATTATTATTATTATTATTATTATTATTATTATTATTATTATTATTCATATAATATTTACCTGGTCTTGCTAGTCGATTCCGCCGAAATTAGATTAGATTAGATTATTTGAAACACTATTGCACAATTTTCGTTCTTGCTTTATTGTAGCTTCTGCTGTGTAAATAATAATAATAATAATAATAATAATAATAATAATAATAATAATAATAATAACGCAGCTCTAGCGTCGCTTACCTGGGTACCCCACAGACGGATGCAGCAGGTCCATGCCGGACGCAGTTAAACTCAGTCCATTGACCGTGTAAGGCGGTTGCTTGAGATACGACATCATGCTAAAGTTCGGTTGGGGGGTGAAGTTGGTAAAAATGGTGAAAGCAAGTGTAAGGCCTCTCGTCTAGTTTCCTGGGCTGAGTCAGCCTCGCAGATCCTGCTGTCTCACCCTGCTGTGGTTTGAAGGAAAGAAAGAAAGAGAATGCCACTGATGAGCGAGTATAGTGCTGAAGTAGTGCTGTAACTACCCGGGGCTGCGCGCAGATCCTGAAGCTGCGAGCACTAA
Source organism: Huso huso (assembly GCA_036884735.1). Taxonomy (NCBI): domain Eukaryota; kingdom Metazoa; phylum Chordata; class Actinopteri; order Acipenseriformes; family Acipenseridae; genus Huso; species Huso huso. Next base: position 1,932,306 of record CM072679.1, on the reverse strand, counting down.
GTTCAGAGTGAGCTTTTGCCCTGTGCGCATTGGTCTCTTAAAGCGGCCCCAGGCCCCCAGCTGTCTCATATAACTGCATAATGCTCTCCACGACAAACGTGTCCCAAAAAAAGAAGCTACACCCCATAATAGCAACACGCCTTCCCGGAGAACAAAACCCATTAGCTGAAATGCGCGCACACACATCGCGTTGCAAACAAGGGGACTCGCTTTGCATAGCACCCATCAGCTAATTGTCCTGAACACACAGGGCCTGATTGGGATCCATTTGCAGAGACAAAGGCCACTGCTGGTCAGATAAATAATGCTGATAACAAAAGAGCCATTGGGGGAGAAACAAAGGGAAGAATCCGAGGAGCCCACCGCTCCCCATTCTGATGGCATTAAACTACAGCACAGCATCCTTATTTGAATGATATCTCCGGGCTTTGTCTGCATAATTACAATCACTGTACATTTAAATGGGCTGCTATTAAAATGTGAAGCATCAGCATGAGCAAATGACAGAAACAGCACCTCTCTGGACCCAACACCACGCCGTACGCATTGGGCTCCCTGTTTCTATGCGCGTCCCTCGGCCATTTCCACTTCATTAGTAACCCGGGTAATTAGATTGTGAAGGTAAGAAACAGATTCAGTCTTTCGAGAAGTGTTGATTATATGTGTCTAAAGAGGGTCAACAAACAGCCAATCAACTTCCAATCACAAGCTGCCTGTCCCGGCCCAAGCAACGCAGCGGTGCATTGCTCGTTCATTTCAGTGTTATAAATCTACGTAAAAAAAACGCGAGGAGTTCAGAAACAACTTCACAGTCCAAATAGCATCCCGTAACAACTTTGTGTATTCCGACACAGCAGAAAGCGTCGCCCTCAGAAGAGGCATTCGAACTGGGTGTTTCAAATGATATGGTCGCGCTTCCTTATTTTATATATACACGTTATATATATATATATATATATATATATATATATATATATATATATATATATATATACATACATACATATATATATATATATATATATATATATATATATATATATATATATATATATATATATATATATATATAAATGAACAATTTATTTTGTAAATTACTTATCATAACAAGAAAATAAACAGATTAATTAAAGCCACTCAAATATATATATATATCCAATAAAATGAAACAAACTGAATTCGTGAAACTTTGTGAACGCGCCGAGCAATCGGATAAATGTGTGCGCACTTAAGGCCACACTTGCAGAATCCGCACCGGTTTTGGGTGGCTTGCCCTCGCGGCAGTGCGCTGCGGTCCTGGGTTTTGTAATAACGTTATCCGATCCCTCCCGTGATATCATTACTTTCATGTTTTACAAGTTTCTTAAGCCCCGTCATCCTCCAAAATGGAGACCCTAAAATCGGGTCTAGATACTCTGGAAAATAAACAGGCTGAAGTTTGACGGTTAAAAGAAACAAAAACACACAAAGTTTATTTTTTATATTTTAGGAGCAAACACAAAACTATATATATATATATATATATATATATTATATATTATACATATTTTATATATATATAAACTGCCTGGTTTTAAATAAGGTTAATTACGAATTACGACTAATACTTTTTAAATTTTATGATCGAACAAATGTATTGGCGCTCCAGAAACAAACCACAACGAATATATATATATATAATCTTTCTTTCTTTCTTTCTTTCTTTCTTTCTTTCTTTCTTTCTTTCTTTCTTTTCTATTTTCAGGTAGATTATATAGGCCCGTATTTTAAATTTCACGCAAAACAAAGTACTGGAGACTAATATCTTTGATTTAGTTTTTTCTTTGATTTATTTTTCTTTGTTTTTGTGTTTTTGGTTTTTCAATAACACTTCTTAATCATATTTATATAACATATTTACATAAATAGATTCTACATAAAACACATTCTATATAACCATGATAGACACCAATGTTTTTTAAACTAAATCCCCGCTGTTTCACCCGCGGGTCATTTTAAATACAGCCTAGTGACGAGTTCCAAACAATTTCAATACCATTTATTTAAATTGCTTTGAAAAACATAATTTTTGGTTTGTTTAAAGATACGTTTTCTCGCGCGCGAGCACACACACACACACACACAGACACACACACAGACACACACACACACACACACACACACACACACACACACACACAACTAGTAAACTTTTCAATTTTAAAGAGGTTAAATAATGACAGAGCGGCTCTTTGCAGCGCTGAATAGTGAACGGCACTCCGGGTCGGTACGGGCCCTACCTGTAGCGCCGGACTCGGAGTCGAGGGAAGCGGTTCTTCCACACTTCTGTCCCTGTCCCAGTGTCTGGCACCACGACCGGACTGGAAGTCTAACGGCTGCTCCCTCCAATCTGTCACCTCTACACAGAACCCCATCTACCAGTTGCTCCGCGCCCGCTCGATAATAATGACCCTGTCCGAGAATTAATTATAATGAAAGCATTGTCTTTCTTGATACATTAACGAGATAATCCGGATGGCACGCGCTTCCTAATTGCAGGACGCAGGCTCGGCTCCGCAGCGCATTCGCACCGATTCGTTTTTCTGCTTGATGAAAACGAAACAAAACAAAACAACAAAAAGACAGACTGGAATTTTGTTTATTAAAACAAAACAAAAAAACCTCGGCCGACTGAACTACAAGCACAAGTAAAATAATCGTTTTTCGTTTCAGTTTTGTGGAAGTCTGTTTGTTTTTTTTGGTCTATATTGGAACGCTGTTGAAGTTTGTATGTGTTATATTTATTAATTATATTTTTTATTTAAAACCCACCTGCGCGGATTTAAAGAGAAGTACGTGGTAAGTACACTTACTTTGTATTTTTTTTTTCTGGTCTATTTGGAAAATGTGTTTTTCAAGTTGGCACGGTACAGAGTCCAGTCTACAGCGCATAAGTGAAATACAGTGGATTGAAATATGAATGTTTGCATTTAAACAGCGTGAAAACGTGCCCCAGTGATCGGACTCATTTCACAGACAGGATTTCAAGCTGACAATGTGTTTCGTTTTATCTCGTGAACCGCATCTGCACCTTGTTTATGTACAAAGAGAAGGGAGTCTCAAACAATCCCACGAACACAAATACTTTTAACCAGTGCGCTCTGAGGGGGTTCATTTTAAAATACTTCTAATATATATATATATATATATATACCCTTTACATTGATTTATTTTGAATTACACGGCACTTGTTTACTACAAAAAAAGGAAAATCACCCGAGACCCCCGATTGATAAAGTGATGCATTATTTTGAGTGAGATATACAAAATGTGTGAAATACAACACGGCCATGCTACCCTAAACCAAACAGTACAACACACACACACACACCGCGTGATTCCAGCCCGGACTCGTTAGCACCCGTGTACGGTGTTGTACTCTCGTTAAAAATGCATTACAATCTCATAGCACGTCATTAAAAACAACACGCCAATTCGAATGAATTAACCGAAGTGAGGTGACGCGTGAGAGCGGCTATTCTCCCCCTTCATGGAGTAAGGTTAGTTCTTCAAATCAAAGCCGCGGCGGCTTACTTAAGCTATAGCAAAGCACCACTTCAAAACAGAGTTTTTCTCTTTTTTTCTTTTTGCATCGATCTGTCTCGGCAGGTGGACAGTCTGTCTATCGATAACTGGGAAGCGATGGATTAGATTCTAGACCCTCCCCTCGTTCTGATATAATCATCAACCGGCAGCTGGCCACAGAAACACCGACCCCAGCGTCCTGCACCCTGCACAGATTCTCTGCCCGCCCGGCCGCCGAGGAGAGAGGAGGGAGCGGGGGCTACACCAGCAGTAAAAAACACCAGGATCCACGCCTCCTCAATTACCGCTCTTTGTCTGAATGCATTTCCATGACAAGGAAGGACATTCAGTGGAATTTGGAATGAAAAAAAAAAAAAACAGGGTAAGATGCTTAAGCTTATAGCGAGTTTGGTTCCTATTCCATATATATATATATATATATATATATATATATATATATATATATATATATATATATATATATATATATATATATATATATATATAATATAAAGCCAGACCCTGCACCGGCAACATTCAAACTATGCACAACCAAAAAAAAAAAAAAAACAACGCAATGCAATAAATATAACAGTAATTATAAATGATAATACAAGGTGTTTTATATGGAAGCTTCACCGGAAATATACACGAGTATTGAAACCGCTTGCTGTTTATTGTTGTGTGTGATTTTATTTTTAAACAATCTACTTTTTAAAAGTGTCATTGTGCTTTAAAGACTTGCATATCATTATTATAACGAATTGTACCTTAGCAGAGACACGCATGTCATTTATATCATGGATTGTACTTTAAAGACTTGCATATCATTTATATCATGGATTGTGCTTTAAAGACTTGCATATCATTATTATAACGAATTGTACCTTAGCAGAGACACGCATGTCATTTATATCATGGATTGTGCTTTTGCATAATTTATATCTTGTATATCATTTATATTTATATCATGGATTGTGCTTTAAAGACTTGCATTTATCATTTGTATAAAGACTCATTTATATCATGGATTGTGCTTTAAAGACTTGCATATCATTTATATCATGGATTGTGTTTTAAAGACTTGCATATCATTTATATCATGGATTGTGCTTTAAAGACTTGCATATCATTTATATCATGGATTGTGCTTTAAAGACTTGCATATCATTTTTATCATGGATTGTGCTTTAAAGACTTGCATATCATTTATATCATGGATTGGATTTCATTTACACTTGCACAAATGCTCATGAATATTTTTTATTCAAGGAAGTGAACTGTTCAGACACCGTTAAACATGTAACCAGTCTGATACAAGAGGATAACAACGCTATCAATGAATAAGAATACCAATCATCATCATCATCATCATCATCATCATCATCATCATCATCATTATTATGATTATTATTATAGTTCATATAATATTTACCTGGTCTTGCTAGTCGATTCCGCCGAAATTAGATTCCTTCCGCAAAAAAAATCCGTCAAAATCTCGAAATACTGAAATAAAAAAAGGAAACAATATTTGTATGTATATTTTTTTGTGAGTGATTGGTTGATTTAATGACTAGTGCAATTGAAACGCTGGAGTGCGGGTAACGAGAAACACACCCTTTGAAGAACACGAATACATTCAAGTAGAGATGTGCTGTCTTCCAGTTCGCTTATTAACCCTAATAATAATACTAACACCACTACCACTAATACTATACTAATATATATATATATATTAGTGGAGCTGCTGAGGGTCTCGCAGAACGCGTGCTTGTCCAGTAAAGCCTGGGAGACGAGGTCTGTCTGTTCCTCTCACGGGGAGCTTTGCTGAGAAACAAAATCTCAAAATCTCGCCAGCAACTTTTTGACGCAAACTCCCCAGCCAATGGCAGAGAGGGGTGATCTCAAAATCTCGCCAGCAACTTTTTGACGCAAACTCCCCAGCCAATGGCAGAGAGGGGGTGATTGACAATATAACCATCGAAGCCAGAGGTAAAATAATAAGCACACACACACACACACACACACACACACACACACACACACACACACACACACACACACACACACACACACACACACACACCATCACAACACACACACACACACACACACACACACACACACACACACACACACAACACACACACACACACACACACACACACACACACACACACACACACACACACACACACACACCACACACACACACACACACACACACACACACACACACACACACACACACACACACACACACACACACACACACACACACACACACACACACACACACACACACACACACACACACACACACACACACACACACACCACACACACACACACACACACACACACACACACACACACACACACACACACACACACACAGTGTACAGAGCAGGACGGGGCGGTGGGCGGTTAGCGGCACCGGGCTCTGAAACTCCGGGGATGGCGCAACAGATGCAGCAGAACCGAACAGCATGGGTGTTTTTTTTTTTTTTTTTTTTGTACCTAAAAAGGCCAGAGCCTCTAGGGAGGCAGCTGCAGAGTCTGTATTCAACTCCAAGTAGTTACAAAGGTTAAAACAATACAAGCAATACCGTAAAACCACCACAACTACAGCTAACACCACGGTAAAACAACTCACACTTACACACACAGACACAGACACACGCACACACACACAGACACACACACACACACACACACACACAGACACACACACACAGATATGCTTAATAGGAGTTTTAACTCAGTAATAATAGTGCTTTCAGCTACAGAGTCGTGCAGGGAATAGCGAGTCTCAAACTGCCACAAATATATACATTTATGCGCTATTGCAGGAGCGAGGGGAGTGACTCGGATCGAAGGATTAGGCGTCTGAACCACATTGCAGTGCGCAAAGCGAGGGGCCGGGATACGCGAGGGAGCAACGGAAGAGTCTGAACTACATTTTAAAAACACTGCGACCCGACACCTACTGGCACCTATACCTTACACGTCACTACACTGGAGATTTCTACAAGGGAGGGAGGGAGGGGAATAGAGGAGGCGTCATTTACAAAACAACAAACACACACACACACAAACACACACTGACACACACAAACACACACTGACACACACATTTGATAACAGATGTAGGTTTTACACGACAGCTTCATCAGAACGACTCGCTTTGCGAATACCATCTCCGTCTTTTAAACTGATTCATTGATTTATTTTTTTATAACAGTATTTTTTTTAACTAATATTATTTATTTAATTATTGAATTATATTGGGAGAAGGTTTTTGTTTTCTGATCGTGGTATGGTAAAGGAAAGTTTTGATAATGTGAGTTTCATTTATTATTATTATTATTATTTGTTTATTTAGCAGACGCCTTTATCCAAGGCGACTTACAGAGACTAGGGTGTGTGAACTATGCATCAGCTGCAGAGTCACTTACAACTACGTCTCACCCGAAAGACGGAGCACAAGGAGGTTAAGTGACTTGCTCAGGGTCACACAACGAGTCAGTGGCTGAGGAGGGTTTTGAACCGGGGACCTCCTGGTTACAAGCCCTTGTCTTTAACCACTGGACCACACAGCCTCCTCCTATTCATGTATGTTAGTTTATTTCCTTGCTCTTAATAAACTGTGTTTGAAGCTGCTATGGTTTGTGTTTCTGGGATCATGTATAGATGTCTAAGATATCAGACTTTTAAAACGTATTCTGCTACGTAACTGAAATTAAGCAGAGAGCTTTGTCATGGAACTCGGCGTGATCTATCTACCTATCCATCTCTTTATCTCCATCTCTCCATCTCTCTCTATCTCTATCTATCTATTGTGAGGGGATAGCTGCTACAATGAATGACATCAAATCCCAGTTGCTCTCTTTTGCAATATTGAAAAGCCATTTCATTGGACTGTTTCTGTGCTGAAAATACTATTAAAAAACTTAAAAAACGTTTTTTCTTTCTTTCTTTTTCTTTCTTTCTTTCTTTTTTCTTTCTGTCTTTCCTTCTTTCTTCCTTTCTCCCCTTCCCCCTCCCCGCAGCCCCACTGTGTGCCGGGTACGGCTCCAGTTTTCTTAGGGATTAGGGCGAAAGCTCGTTTTAATTGGGTGTTCTTTTCGCTGCCTCGCAACTTTGTTTGCGGCAAACTCTGTAATAGGAATTAATTCAATAAAGCATTAAAATCCAGCAAGGGGTGGAAAGGGGGCTCGGTGTCCGAAAAGAGACAAAATACATTCCAAAATAAAGAAGAGAAAGCACTGTGTACCCCCTTGTGTTACCCTCAGACAGCACTGTGTACCCCCTTGTGTTACCCTCAGACAGCACTGTGTACCCCCTTGTGTTACCCTGAGACAGCACTGTGTACCCCCTTGTGTTACCCTCAGACAGCACTGTGTACCCCCTTGTGTTACCCTCAGATAATTCCGAATTGACCCCTAATCCGGACCGGGCTGACAAGCAGACTGAAGGCTGTCCATGTGAGTTTGCACACAGGTGCACTTAAACACCACTGCATACAGGGGCCTGCTCCTGCAGAGTCCAGCGCAGCGCGGAGCACATCATCGTTTCAAATCTCCGCAGCTCCTCTGCAGAACTGCCCTCCTGATCTGTCGATGGAAATACAACGTGAAAGCGCCACAAACCAAGAGTAGACAAGGCGTTTACAGTGCGAGACAGATTACACTGTACTGCTTTTAGAGGAGTTCAAACAAACGACCTGAAAGAAACCCACGATCTCTCAAATAACCAGCCCTGCTTCATACAACGCCAACACCTTTCTAAATCACTATTATTATTATTATTATTATTATTATTATTATTATTATTATTATTATTATTATTATTATTATTTCCAGGAAATCGTTTTTGCAATATTTTGCAAACAAAATGAAGTTGGGATGCGAAGCTTTTCCAGGACACCAAATAAGAATAAGAATAATTACGAATATGCCAAGAATATCTGATAACATTTCAAAAACCTTCTACTTTACCAAACAATCGTTCTAACAATAAAATAAAAGCAACCAGGACTTCTTTCGCCTGTAACTGCTCGCTCTCAACAGAAGCGGTATTAGCGGAATGGATACATTATTCATTATAAATCCCACACCGCCTCGGAGAGGGCAGGTTTTTTTCTTTGTAAACCCACACCTTATGTTAATGCCAGTAGCAATATGGAAGCCAGTGGCGACTCGTGGCTTGAAAAACTGGTGGGGCACAGCCCCCCCCCCCCCCCCCCCCCACCCCCAAAAAAACTGTGCTCAAACCCGATGCCTGATTTTAACCATTTTTATGTAAACATTAAGCCAGCTTTCTAACATTACCAGATCTTTCATCACAAACAGTTTTACACACGATTGTCACAATCTGTAAACAATACTTTACAGGCAAGGGTCTCTTATCGACAGACAGCTGCACCTGCACTGCAACCTGAGCGTTTGAAATGGAAGAATCGTCACAATCTCGTGCTGTTAATAACATACAGAAGTCAGGTTTGGTTTCTGTTGATGTCTCTGGCGTTGGTGGTTTAGCTTTTTTGTTGTAGAAAAACTCCAAACGTAGCTGTTTTTTTGCCATTTTAACAGGGCTCAAATTCACTCAGTTTTTAGCACATATTTTCGCTGACTGAAAAAGTGAAAGTCTCACACGAGAACAAATATAACGGTGAAGGGTCTTAGACACGCTTTGGTTATGTTATTAAGTTTTGAAAGTTTGAAATAAACTGCGCACTTACGTATTTTTAAATAATAAACTCTGGCAACAGAGTCACAGTGGTGCAATTGGCAACCTGATTTCTTATTAGTGCATTGACGTTTTATTTTCGAAAAATAAAGAACAATCTTTTTTTTTTTTTTTTAACAGAAGATCCAATAACCAAATACACTGTTGTGCAAAAAAAAAAAAAAAGATTCAGTTTAGAACACTTCCGATTAAAAACAAAAAAGGAAATACAAAGCAAAGGACTTGAACTTTTAACATGCGCATCAGATTTCAATTTCACATTATGATAATAAATAAAAATAACTAGATATAATTTCATTCTTACTTATGGTTGTTCATTTTTGTTAACAAACAGTTGGTGTTCAAAGCAAAGCAAACCATTGTATTTAATTTCACAAATCCTGACTAATTTAATTACCGTTTGACTGACGCAGGACTGCCGGTGGTACCTAATCTTCTGGAGGTTCGAGGGAGGAGGGACTTGTGCACACAGTTGCATACATTGTATAACTACAGCGCCTTTAAAACAAAAAAAAAAAAAAAAAAAAAAATGTACGAACAGCTGATCCAACAAAAAACTTTGGTTGATTGACAGCAAATCCAGCCACTCGTTTTTATGGTATCACACTGCACTGACATTCGCTAGCCTATCGGGCTTTGTTGAGCTGACGGACACGCTGTAGCCTAAACAAATAATCAGAATGAAAACGAATAGATAACCGAACTCAGGAATTGAAACAGTTTTGACGTTTCTCTCTTAGCAGCGTCCAGAACTGTTTTCATTCTAATTTATTTATTTAGTTATTCAATTAATAATAGGTTGTACATTTACTACTCCATCTCCAAGACCTGGATGGACTTGGTTACCGTCCCTTGATGAAGCTGGCTGCTCAATCCGTGAAAAATGATAATTGTATTAGTAGGCTGGCCGCTGGAGAGGTCAGCTGGCAGTAAGATATGTCGAGAGGCGAGTGCATTCTACGTAAATACATAGGTTACTATTACATAGTAGATGTTCTCTACCCCATCTATGTGTGTAGTAGTAGCTAGGATACACAGCCTATACAGTAATCATAGCCTGTATGTTACATGCATCTGTGTGTGGGGTTGAGCGAGTGCAGCTTGCTTATGTACTCTCATTGGTTGATAGCAACGCGGTAAATAAAAAGTTCGCTCCGTCAGCAAAAAGAAAAATCAGCGCCGCCCGTGCCACGTCCGCCCCGCGTCCTGTGTTAACACACAGGTAGACTATAATGGGAAGCAAAAAATATAACAAATATTGCAATTTCTTTATTTCTTACACAGGTTTCAGTGTGAACGATCCTAACGCAGTGGCTAAGCCACTACCTGGCAGAAATCTGGGGGGGGGCACGTGACCAGGCGTGCCCCCCCCCCACGCGTCGCCACTGATGGAAGCCGTGCTAGTTGGAAGGTAATTGAAGCAGCTGTACGGTTTACTGTGGTACTCTTTCCTTTCCCGTCCCTAAACGCGAAGGGAGAGGAGATGACAATCCAGCAGCGGGGATTGGAGTCCCCAGCGCCCGCCGCACCGGATTCAGAGGCCCGCGTCCTCGAGTCCTCCAAGCGCGCTTTGCTCAAGTCTAGAAATACAAAAAGAAACTTAATCAATTAAACTACTGGATCATGTCATTAAATGGAAAGAGAACAAGCAAACACACAAGCAAACATCTATATTTACAGTTATTATAGGCTTGTTAACTAAAACAAAGTAACTACTACTACTATACTACTACTACTACTACTAGTACTGCTACTGCTGCTAACGGCCAGTATGGAGGAGTAAGCTTTGAGAAGAAGAACTCAAATATGCGGCTGAAGTCTGGAAGGTTATACTGTAGATTACATGCATCTAACCTCTGGAAGGTTATGCTGTAGATTACATGCATCTAACCTCTGGAAGGTTATGCTGTAGAATACATGCATCTAACCTCTGGAAGGTTATACTGTAGATTACATGCATCTAACCTCTGGAAGGTTATACTGTAGATTACATGCATCTAACCTCTGGAAGGTTATGCTGTAGATTACATGCATCTATTCTGTAAATCCCTCTGGATCTTCTTCATCCCTCGTCTGGAAGGTTATACTGTAGATTTTCTGGAATATATTTAGAATACAGATCTAACCTCTGGAAGGTTATACTGTACTTACATGAGACTTTCATGCAACAATGATAACCTCTGGAAGGTTATTTTATTCTAACCTCTGGATTTGATTAACCTACTGGAAGGTTATGCACATGCATCTAACCTCTGGAAGGTTATGCTGTAGAATACATGCATCTAACCTCTGGAAGGTTATACTGTAGATTACATGCATCTAACCTCTGGAAGGTTATGCTGTAGAATACATGCATCTAACCTCTGGAAGGTTATACTGTAGAATACATGCATCTAACCAGTCTTAATCAGAGCGCTCTATTCCAAATCCATCTTCTTCATCCCTCGTCTGCTTTTTAATATATTTGCAGACAGAAATCCACTGATGAGACTTTCAGAAACAATGATACATTTTATTCGATTTGATTATCATACAGCACGGACGGACACACGTTGTTTTCACACAACGCTGACGCGAGTATTCAGTATATAAAGAGAGACTGGCAATTGTGTGTGATGCTGAATAACGCGCTATTATTATTATTATTATTATTATTATTATTATTATTACACGATGTAGGGTATGTGTTTAACAAAGGGGCTGGCTGATCGCACCAACACACGAGATTAGGGGGGACCTTTGGAGAAATGGCGCGCTGTATCACACATGAAATGAAATATAAATACTAATACGTGGCATCTCTTTGCCATAGCTTACTATAACATAACTGGTAACACTTTAAAATAAGTGTCTGTAATTCCATTGTAACTAACACATGATTTCCTTACATCATTACGGACACACCATTGTATAAACTACTGATTTCAAATGAAATTCCTATTGAATTCAGGTGTCGCAAGCATCATTACATACTTTTCATAACTTCATAACATTTCCCTTCATACACCTGAAATAATCACGAACAGACACTTGTTTTAAAGTGTTTCCTTAATTGAATTTATAGTTTACCTGTACAGCGTTGCAATCCATTCCTCAATCATTCACAACGATGCACTTCTTCAGGATTCATTTATCAATGATTCAGGACACCCAAAGAACCCCATTAAAAACATTTTCTTCCTTCATTTATTATTATTATTATTATTATTATTATTATTATTATTATTATTATTTATTTATTTATTTATTTATTTATTTTTACAAAAATCGTTACAACTTTAATTCATTGAAGGGCACCCCATGTTTTAAGAGGAACCTTCCATTTATTTGGGTTTGTATGCAGAGCAAGAGAGAGTTGTGCGAGTTTTTAATAACATTAGGGGTTAAGTAGTTTTATGCTTCATCTTTGGAACCCTCAAAAATGGATCTAAACACAAAGAGTCGAATTTGGAACTCGAATGTGTGGTTCTGATAACTAACGTATGAATCCCAGTTTGAATGCATGTCATCGAAATGGATAAAACAGTAAAAAAGATCGGACTGTTTACCTTCATGCTCGACAAGTTATGAAATAATGATTCTAATGAAACTCAGGACAGTCGCTTTTTATCAAATAGAACGGGAGTTACAGAGGGACGGGGGACGGGGGGGGGGAGTTTAAGTAATCACAGTAAGAGCTGCTCTGATAACACCACGCAGCTGCATTGACCTCTGAACCCATTTCATTGGGCTAGCAAACAAACGCGTGCATTTCAGAACCCATCTCAACTTTCTGACAACAAGCTTCCGACACAGAAAATAAATACAAATGAATCATAAATACCCGAAAACGGTGATAATCAGTTTATTGCTGCCGAGATTGTAGAAATAATATTCAAGCAGAGATCCGGCCCCCCCTCCTTCCTTAATAAGTTTCCACTCTGCCCTTCCCTTCTCCCTCTGCGAGGTGAGCATGTCTGAGCCTGCAACAAACAACGGGACGCTAGCCTTTCTTTCTTTCTTTCTTTCTGTTTAGTTTCTTTCTTACACAATCACAAGAAAGAACAGTTGGAAGTTTTTTTTGCTAGTTTTATTCAGTGCAGTTTTACTCCTTGTAAAAACTGCTTTTAAAAATGTACCCCCGGGCCTGCGGTGCTCAGATACCAGCCCCCTGCTTCTGATGCTTCTGCAGCTGCATTTACCACTCCATGGATGCGGTGTCATTGTGCTGTACTGCACTGTCATCCACATGCACAGCTACACTGTGAAGGTGTTTCTTGCTGCTATTATTGCATGTTTTATTCTTGCTAATTCCTGCATCATTCATTGTTTGCCGTGTGTTTGTACAGAGACCAGGCTCCAAACAAGCTGCGTGTGTGTGCTTACTGTACAAACCAGGCTGCAGGAACTGCTTCAGTTCCAAAACAATGTTCTGCAACAAGGGGAAGTGAAACAGAGCAGACCGCCTCTGAGAAATGCTTCACCTCGGGCTGCTCATTGTATTTAGCATGCTGAACGTCTTAGTTTAACCTTAGAATTGCATTACAGAGCGTTTGAAGCTTCATAAAAAACAGTGCAACTGTCAGGTAGTAAAACTGGACAACGCACAGCGACGGTCTGTTTGAAATTCTGCACAACTGCCTTAAATGGTGCTGCTTCTCCCTGGCACAGCAGGTGATCTGGAACTCACAGCAATGCTGTTCAGGAATCTGGAGAACAAGATTTCCTCGGGAGCAACGAGAACACATTCCGTCCAATCAATACTGGAGTCTGAAGCACAGAACACCTCCAACCCAGGATCAGCAATTACTGCTTTATTAAACAGACACACCGAACAATGAAATGCACACATAGAGGCAAACCAAACGCTTAGCAATACAATCCACTGTTATACAAGACATAGGACCACACCTTAGTGTCTGTCTCATGAATTCACCCTGCCCTGTAACAGCACTACAGCACTAGCATATACAGGAATGGGATTAGTCTTAGACACACGATTTACTTCACTGAAGACGCTGGCAAAGACTTCTAGTCAAAAGGTTTTGTCATCGAATTTACAGTTTCTTTCAGCATCCCTATTTATTTTTTAATTTTTTTTAAAATGTACTTTGGATGCACAACAAATACAAGTTTGACCAAAATAAGCATAACTAAACAACACTATGTAAGCACTAGTATATAAATACTAAGATGTGTTTAAAATGTTCTTTAATGGAGAGGTTTATGTGTCTTTGTTATAGAGTCAAACAGCACAGTGCAGGATTGCTTTAGTTAGGGCAATGCTTAACCGTATTGGATATCTTGTATTATTTCACTACAGTAAAGCCCTCTTAAAGCCGAGGGCTTGCCTGATCAATACAGCATTGGCTTCTCTGAAAAGACAAGAGGTTTGTTTGTTCTCTGTCCACTCCTGTCACTTCCTGCGTCCTGTATTTTAAACCACATCCTAAATAAATAAAAAAAAAAACTAATTGTGTCTCTCTGTGTATTTTTTAACATTTGCATGCCTTTTTTGTGAAAAGACTTTAGTTGTTTGTTTGTTATTTTCACAACGCAGAGTCCTATAAGACGGTTCCTGGCTTCAATTTGGCTTTCTCGGAGTTGAGGTTCTGTAAATAAAAGAACCGTTCTGATCTACTGAACAACAGAGGGTTCTAGATTCTAGGACGGCTGAGGATCCATCAGCCAATCACAGCACCAGTTTTGTGTGTGCACACACAAACACACACACACACACTCAAGGACTCCAATCCCTTTGACACCGAGTCAATTAATTACGACAGATTGAATCTAAGTGAGGTTAATCAGGATGATCAAAGATAAAGGAAGAAAGAAAAAACAGACTTATCAAGATCAATACACTGAGAGGGATTCAAAACACATAGATCTGTCAGCGGCCCTTGATTCCCCTTTCAGCCAGCATTAGCAAAACAAGCCAACCCTTCCTGAATGCTAATCGCAGAGAAGCCCATGTGTTCCAGACCATGTGTTCCAGCCCGTGTGTTCCAGCCCGTGTGTTCCAGCCCGTGTATTTCACCCCATGTGTTCCAGCCCATGTGTTCCAGCCTGTGTGTTCCAGCCCGTGTGTTCCAGCCCGTGTGTTCCAGCCCGTGTGTTCCAGCCCGTGTGTTCCAGCCCGTGTATTTCACCCCATGTGTTCCAGCCCGTGTGTTCCAGCCCGTTTGTTCCAGCCTGTGTGTTCCAGCCCAATGTCTTGCTGCCGTTGAGTGTAGTGCTTTTCTCTGCTCTGCTGTCAGAACCCAGGTATGTTGTTGGACAAATGGCGCCAACATCACCCCACTTTGACTTCCCATGTGATCACTGCTTCCTCGTGCTTCAGAAACACAACTCCGAGGGCAATTTCAATGATCTGAACCGAGGCAGATCTTACCCCATGCCAAAATAATACTAATAATATTAATAACAACAATAATACATTACTACTGTATTACTTTACCCTTTTAATAGGATTAGCTAAAACATGAACACAAACATATAAACGTTTAAACACGTGTCTGCATTAGTGGAAATTGCTCAGCAGTGGTATAATAATCAAAGCTTCCTCTAGCAGCTGCAAAGAGCCGGTCTGGCTGCACACCCAAAGGATGCTTCTTTATCCTTTTAGATCTTTAAATGCGAGCAGTTCATTAACAGAAAGGTGAAACTCTCCACATTGCAAAACAAGAGGAGCTTCAGTGTTATAAAATCACCAGAGTCACAACGCATTTCCACACAGAGTGTGTCTTCATCACAGTCAACTGTGTCACACCAGCTTTCCAGACAGCAAAAAGCTGAAATTGCCCTTCACAGACTCGGAAAATTAAAAGTCTACTCTTTGTCTTCAATTTCCAGTTCTCCCCTGAAGCAGAGACTTTTGGAAAGCTAGTGTAGGTGTTTTCGTATACATGTTTTAGCTGATTCTATTAAAGGGTATCACCAAACATATCTTGTTCATACATGTTCCGTGTGGAACAGCATGGACATTCACACGCTACACTATTACTGTAATACATTCTCAAGAAGTGTCTTACCTTTAGAGTCCATTTATTTTACTGACACATACTTATTCTTCACCGAAGGTCTAAGAAAACAATTCTAGGTGCATTTCTTAATGAAATAAGAAACTCTTCAATACGCCTTTTCCTTTGCTATATTTCAGTACATTTCTTAGCCGTACACATTCCTATCGTGTATCAAATTGAGCTCTTTGTATTATTCCTCTCATAGACTCTGACCGCTTGTTCTCTGCTTATGTTTGGATATATGGACCCTAATGACAGAGCACTAAAGTAATGTTTCCTTTTGTTTTCAAAGTCAGATTTTTTTTAATTAAAATATTGGCATCATGAATATTAAACTATATTTTATTCAGTTTTGTTTTTTTCAATGTATCTGATGCTATTAACAATCGCGGATGTATTTTATGGTGTGTACAGCGCTGAGATGTTCTGCAGGAAACGCGCTTATAAAAACACGATTGACTGATTGATAAACAGCTTTCTTAAAAAACGTTAGTGAACAGTGCTTCTGTAATTCACATTATGAAAAGCAGACACTTTTGCTGAACTCAGATTCGATGGATGCATTTTACCATAAAGGATGAGACACTTTAGAAATGTAATTAAACAAATACACAAATAAATCAATAAATACAAATAAAAAATGGATTATAATATTATGCATACATGCTTAACTTTTTTTTTTTTTTTTTTAATACTTGGTTGTTCTCTATGGGTCTCCACCTGCCGGTTAATTAGTTTATAACAGTACCCAAAAGACACCTGACACCAGCACTTGTGTTGACTTTCTTGGCCCGCACATTCCCACTCCAACACCTACATGCAGGCCGGTGTTTGCGTCTCCTCCAGCCCTTCTCTGCCCTGACTGACAGCTTGGCGAGGCCCCCAGCTCCCCGCCTCGACATTTCAAAGGTAGCCCCTTTCAGACGTGACATTGCCAATTCCTCTCAATTCTTTAATTTCGTTTTTTCCCCTGTTACTTTTTTTTTTTTTTTTTTTTTTTTCGCCAGCAGAGCTAACCAAGTGCCAATTGGATGTCGGCTCAGCGTTCAGAGACAGCGGCCGTATGTGCGCCGTTCCCAGCTCAGTCCCCGGCGAGAACGCGCGGCTGGGAATCCCGGAGCCCCGTCCGTCAAGCAGCCCCTCCCCGGCAATTAGGAGAGTAAACACTGCCTGATCGCGGGGGAGGGGGCGGACAGCCCCCGGCGTTACTGGAGCTGTCAACACCAACAACAAGGAGAGCTCGAACTGTGAGCTACATGCAATTTGATTGCGCTGCGAGAGAGTGAGGGGAGAGGCGGGGGAGGTGGGGAGCAATCATTGACTAGTTTGTGTGTGTGTGTATCTGTCTGACACGTCTGCTTTTTCCAGTATAATAAAACAACAAGAGTTTTCTGAAGACCTCAGGGCCACTTTAATGTTTATTTACATAATAATAATGTACTAATATGTTGTGTTAATATATTCATATATAACTGATATAGGTCCTTTCCTCAGATGAAAATATTCCCAAACGTTCCCTTGCTTCTGTGAGTGTGTGTTTACATGTGTTTGGGTTAGCCGGGATTTGAGCCCATGCTCTCCCTCTCTCTATCCCTCTCCTCCCCCCTGCTCCCCGGTTGCTGTGGGGATGCTGCAGGGAGCACAGGAATGCAGAGCTGGCTGGAGCAGAGACTCAGGGCTGGCCGGGGAATGAGCAGGCTGTCCCGGCCCAGGCAGGGAGGCTGGCTGAGGGAATGTGGGGACTTGAAGCCCCTGGAATTCACACCGCTGCCAGGGACATGCCATGTGATGGGTGTCCGAGAGTGGACCAGGGAGGGGGGTGAGGGGGGGAGAGTGCTGGGAGACAGACGCGCCATGCTGTACCTGTCCTGTCTCCAAATAACTTCCATAGGGCATGCTGCAGATCACGCTGTCACTGACTCTATGTGGTGAGTTCACAGAGAAGAAGAATATCCTACTGTCCTGCTGTCCCAGTATGCCCAAAGCATTTACAGATAGAGAAAAGGGGTTTAGATGCATTTGTGTTATTAAAGAGAAAGAACAGAGAGTAAAAGAAGCCACCAAATAACACAGCATAGTCTGCAGCAGTAATATTTCAAAGCTCTGTAAATTGGAGGTATATTCCAGAGATGCAATTTGCATATATCATTTTATCAATGAATTGAAAGGCAGGTACAAATTAGGTGTTGAAGCAACTTGGAATGGGAGCCTGAGCCCTATTCAGAAAGCTGAGGAGTTATTTAATATTATTAAATATAGAAACACAACTTTCCTGGAGTGCTGATGAAGAAACCACACAATAATCCGCAACAGTTTGAATGGAAACAAAAAACATAGAATAATTACCGCTAACTTTAAACCCCCCCCCCCCACACACACAATGTTTACCCTGAAAAATTTGCAGTAATTTCAGCGCTGTGCGGTGCGGTGCTGTGCGGTGCAGGGAGGCCTGCTTGCTGTGCCTACATCCTGGTCCAGGGTAGCAGCAGCTCTCTGCATGTGCCCCTCTGTGTCCGGCTTCAATAGTCCTGCTCCAGACCCGCCCTGAACTGGGGGGGGGGGGGGCTGCCAACCAAGAGAGGCTTAACTAGTGTGCACGTCTCCATGGCAACGCAAGCAAACATGTAGGAGTCAACACAATATGAATGGGCACGGGGCCAGAGAATCAGGAGCATGGAAAATAATAAGGGGTCTTTCTGGGATTGCTGCCCCTCTGTGCAGCTGCACCTTCGCGTAACACAGTTTAAGAGTTCAGCTCCAAAAACACTGACAATAGCAATGCTGAGCCCCTATAAGAAGAAGCAGGATATGCAGAGAGGTTAATAAGCGGTCCAGACAGCGTAAAGATAACGCAGTGTAATTCCATCAAGGGGTTCTGCTAGAAAAAACAAGAGCATTTTTTATTTTTATTTTGTAAAAAAAAAATATTATGAATCCTTAGATGGAATTACAGCATTCAACACATCCTGTCTTTTGTATGTCGTTTTTAATACTATATATTCTGATTATCCATGTATACTTTTAATGCTGGAAATATCCGTTACGCACCTAGTAGACCAATGTATATTACACAGGCCCTGTTTAAATTATGAGGAAACTTGGTGTGGCCGCAATATAGCTATTGAGAGCTAGTGAGAATATGAGAATGTGCTGGAATAGGAAGGCAGCTGTCCGCCTGAGTGTCTGTAGGTCGTATATATTTACACACACAGAGGATATAGCGCGTGGTGATCCACTGTCTCACGTTGCTGATGTTGAATTGAAGATCGCTGGTGGAGGAACATTATCAGCATGCTTGTTTCTCCAGCTGCAGAATTTGTTTTATCCATGTGATTATGTGAAACTGGATCAAATATCCCTTTGCCATAAATAGTGGAAGTGTTCAATATTTCAGGTTCCTCTTTAGAGGTACAGAGAACGCATTGTCAACGGTGTTTTCCACAAGAGGAAGTGAAAAGCCTGACTCCAGTTTTCAGGGTTACATTTCAGTTATTATTTATTTATTATTATTATTTATTTCTTAGCAGACGCCCTTATCCAGGGCGACTTACAATCGTAAGCAAATACATTTCAAGTGTTACAATACAAGTAATACAATAAGAGCAAGAAATACAATAACTTTAGTTGGCCATCCAGCCCCTTTTCTGTCCTGAGCTCCACACAGGACGCTGCTGCTGGATACTGACACGCGTTACAAGTTATTTCTCACTCAGGAAATGAAAGTACAGGTAGCTAAGAATACAGAATCAGTCTATATGTTCCCATCATACACTTTGGGACCTGTTCAGTCTGCTAAACCTCATTGGGATCCCAACGTGTCACCCTTACGAAATCATAGCAGAACCCATAGCAGACCACAGAATGAGCAGCAATGGCAATTCCATGTGGGAACGTATAACTATTCCCACTGTGGTCCCATTCTCCCAATGGCAGGCTCATCCCACAGCAGCGGCTCTTGTGCTGCCATTGCCACTCAGCACAGAGCTATTCCAGTGCCAGCACTGCATGGCCACTGAAGGTTTCATAAGTGCAACTAACACGGAAAGACCGAAAAAAGGGTCGCTCCTCCAAGGTGCCATCTTAGCTGGGGAGCGTGATGTTTAACAGAGCAAACTGACTGACAACCCTGCCTGCGCAGTGGAGATGCTGCTGGGCCGCCACATCATTGTGTTTTAATTGCTGATAACAGGATTTACCCCGACTGTGCTGCGCTCATTCAAAGAGGTTAATTGTTGCCGCTGTTGATAATATAGAAACATCGCATGATGAGAAGGGAGAGATGCTTTATCAGCCAGTTACAGTAATCAAGCATTAACTGGATCTGCTTCCAATGTGTCCAAAACTTCAATCATGGGACCGAATGCTGCGCTGTTTGGAAAGCCACCCGTTCTTAGCAATGTCAGCCACAGCAACCTCAAATAAAGTATAATGTTGCACACTGTGTGCAGGTTGGGGATGGGGAGGCAGGTTGGGGATGGGGAGGCGCTGTGTGCAGGTTGGGGATGGGGAGGCAGGTTGGGATGGGGAGGCAGGTTGGGGATGGGGAGGCGCTGTGTGCAGGTTGGGGATGGGGAGGCAGGTTGGGGATGGGGAGGTTGGGGATGGCTGTGTGGGGATGGGGAGGCAGGTTGGGGATGGGGAGGCAGGTTGGGGATGGGGGGGCGCTGTGTGCAGGTTGGGGATGGGGAGGCAGGTTGGGGATGGGGGCGCTGTGTGCAGGTTGGGGATGGGGGGCGGGTTGGGGATGGGGGAGGCAGGTTGGGGATGGGGAGGCGCTGTGTGCAGGTTGGGGATGGGGAGGCAGGTTGGGGATGGGGAGGCGCTGTGTGCAGGTTGGGGATGGGGAGGCAGGTTGGGGATGGGGAGGCGCTGTGTGCAGGTTGGGGATGGGGAGGCAGGTTGGGGATGGGGAGGCGCTGTGTGTAGGTTGGGGATGGCAAGGTGCTGTGTGTAGGTTGTGGATGGGGAGGCAGGTTGGGGATGGGGAGGCGCTGTGTGTAGGTTGGGGATGGGGAGGCAGGTTGGGGATGGGGGGCGCTGTGTGTAGGTTGGGATGGGGGCAGGTGTGGGTTGGGGATGGGGAGGCAGGTTGGGGATGGGGAGGCAGGTTGGGGATGGGGGCAGGTTGGGGATGGGGAGGCAGGTTGGGGATGGGGAGGCGCTGTGTGCAGGTTGGGGATGGGGAGGCAGGTTGGGGATGGGGAGGCGCTGTGTGCAGGTTGGGAATGGGGAGGCAGGTTGGGGATGGGGAGGCGCTGTGTGCAGGTTGGGGATGGGGAGGCAGGTTGGGGATGGGGGGCAGCTTGTGTGGGTTGGGGATGGGGAGGCAGGTTGGGGATGGGGGCGCTGTGTGCAGGTTGGGGATGGGGAGGCAGGTTGGGGATGGGGGCAGGTTGGGGATGGGGCGCTGTGGTAGGTTGGGGATGGGGAGGCTGTGTGTAGGTTGTGGATGGGGAGGCAGGTTGGGGATGGGGAGGCGCTGTGTGCAGGTTGGGGATGGGGAGGGTTGGGGAGGGGGAGGCGCTGTGTGCAGGTGGGGGATGGGGAGGCAGGTTGGGGATGGGGGGGCAGGGTGGGGATGGGCAGGTTGCTGGGTGGGAGGGTTGGGGATGGGGAGGTAGGTTGGGGGGGAGGCAGGTTGGGGATGGGGAGGCGCTGTGTGTAGGTTGGGGATGGCAAGGTGCTGTGTGTAGGTTGTGGATGGGGAGGCAGGTTGGGGATGGGGAGGCGCTGTGTGTAGGTTGTGGATGGGGAGGCAGGTTGGGGATGGGGAGGCGCTGTGTGGGTTGGGGATGGGGAGGCAGGTTGGGGATGGGGGGAGAGTGTGTACAGGTTGGGGATGGGGAGGCAGGTTGGGGATGGGGAGGCGCTGTGCAGGTTGGGGATGGGGAGGCAGGTTGGGGATGGGGAGGCGCTGTGTGCAGGTTGGGGATGGGGAGGCAGGTTGGGGATGGGGAGGCAGGTTGATGCTTTGAACACACCAATGTGGAATCCTGTGAAATACACACATTTCAGTGAGTGAATCTACAGTGTGGGGGTGTCAGGATGGGGGGTCCCTAATACCTGCTGCACAGGGAGAGTGAATCTACAGTGTGGGGGTGTCAGGATGGGAGGGTCCCTAATACCTGCTGCACAGGGAGAGTGAATCTACAGTGTGGGGGTGTCAGGATGGGGGGGTCCCTAATACCTGCTTCACAGGGAGAGTGAATCTACAGTGTGGGGGTGTCAGGATGGGGGGGTCCCTAATACCTGCTGCACATGGAGAGTGAATCTACAGTGTGGTGGCGGCAACTGCTTAAATGAACTTTGCCATTCCAGTGTCTTTTATAAGGGGTGTACCTCTATAACAATGGAAAGAGAACATCTGCTGATGTGCCCAGGGTAGAAAGGGTGCAGTTTTGTCCTGACAGAAGGAGGGAGGAGTGGGGAGAGGGGGATGGCTTGACCCCCGGCGGCTGAGTCAGTGAGGGTCTTGAGTCCTGGCACAGTGGCGTTGGCAGGGAGGGGCACATCTGAGTCAGTAGGGACCGAATTACACACTCCTGTCACTGCCTCTTTCTCATCCAGGAATAACCCTGGAGTCCCATCCAATCAACTGTCTCTGCTGCTGCTGGCCGGCCAAACACAAATGAATTTCATTTCTTGGGAAGGATCCAGCCCTCTGACTCATGGGAATGGGTCTGTGCCATGGTGCCCCTCTGATGAGCTGTCTCACAGGAAAGATAAAGGAGATGTAAAATGTATAGACAGCAGATAGAAATGGAAGCACAATATATTGTAGTTTTGGCTGTCATGTTTTTATTTATTTTTATTTTTCCCATGTAGTTTTACTAAGAGCGCTGCAGAGCTGAGAGTGGAGTGTGTAGACTAGTGCTCATTATTATTAATGTGCTGGTAATGACAGCGCTGCAGAGCTGAGAGTGGAGTGTGTAGACTAGTGCTCATTATTATTAATGTGCTGGTAATGACAGCGCTGCAGAGCTGAGAGTGGAGTGTGTAGACTAGTGCTCATTATTATTAATGTGCTGGTAATGACAGCGCTGCAGAGCTGAGAGTGGAGTGTGTAGACTAGTGCTCATTATTATTAATGTGCTGGTAATGACAGCGCTGCAGAGCTGAGAGTGGAGTGTACACTAGTGCTCATTATTATTAATGTGCTGGTAATGACAGCGCTGCAGAGCTGAGAGTGGAGTGTGTAGACTAGTGCTCATTATTATTAATGTGCTGGTAATGACAGCGCTGCAGAGCTGAGAGTGGAGTGTGTACACTAGTGCTCATTATTATTAATGTGCTGGTAATGACAGCGCTGCAGAGCTGAGAGTGGAGTGTGTAGACTAGTGCTCATTATTATTAATGTGCTGGTAATGACAGCACTGCAGAGCTGAGAGTGGAGTGTGTAGACTAGTGCTCATTATTATTAATGTGCTGGTAATGACAGCGCTGCAGAGCTGAGAGTGGAGTGTGTAGACTAGTGCTCATTATTATTAATGTGCTGGTAATGACAGCTGCAGAGCTGAGAGTGGAGTGTGTAGACTAGTGCTCATTATTATTAATGTGCTGGTAATGACAGCGCTGCAGAGCTGAGAGTGGAGTGTGTAGACTAGTGCTCATTATTATTAATGTGCTGGTAATGACAGCGCTGAGGGGGCGTGGCTTTTGACATGTAGGAGGTTTGCGTAGAGCGTCATTAAAACTAAGAGACAGTTTAACGGAAAAAATCGAGTCCAATGCTTTCCCATTTGTTGACGACGAGGCCATATCTTTGAATCATGAGATTAAACACAAACACACAACAGTATGTGTTGAACTCACAGTTGAAGCACAAGTCTTGCAGTTTGAATAGACTGGCCCAAAGTCCAAGCACCAAAGCCCCATTCCCTTTGCCCTCATTCCACCCATTCTCTCTCTCCCTGTGTCTCTCTCTCTCCCCTTCTCTTTTTAAACTCAATCGAGCACAGCTTTGTTACTTTATTTAAGGAGCGACGGCAGGGCTGTTAAAATCCACTGACATGACCCTCAAGCAAGAACCTCCACAGTTAATGGTTTCCTCTTAATACAATACTGTGCATTAATATAAATGTAAATGAGCTCTGAAAATTGTCAGCAAGTGCCGATTCCTTCTCTCTGTCTTTCTCTTTCTCTGCCTCAGTCTCTCTTTTCTGCTGTCTTCTACTCTCACTCCCCTCTTCTCTTTCCTCCTTTCAACCCCAGGTCTCCAATCTCCTCCCTCTCACCTCCCCACTCTGTCTCTCTGTGTTTATATATTTCCTCTGTTCCCTGGAAATGTTACAAACTACAACAAACTGTTTTAGTCCTCGTTTTAAGAGATTTTCAAGAAACTCTTACATTACACGTCACTGTGTGTTTTATTTTGTAATATACAGTAAATTGCACAAATAGCAGCCTTTTAAGTTAGCCTAATTAGCTGAAATGAATGTCACACTAATAAAATGGAGTTTAATGTATTCAGGGGATAGTTTCTGAAGTGTTTCCAGCTCACACTCTTGGGTCAGGGGCTCGCTAGGTATCCCACTGCTACCACCAACTGGAAGGGGTGAAATAGGTTTCAACAAAATCGAAACGAAAGACACCAAAATAATCTTTTGTCATCTTTCAGCAGTATCCTCACCCCAAAAACACAGACTTAAAAGCCATGGAGCAATATGAGCCTCACAACCTGAACCGCCTTCTGCGAGAGTTCTGCGCTGCTGCCAGGGAACCGAAAGGAGATGAAGCTGTCTTTCAAGGTTTAATAAAACATATATGGACTGGATATTTTGGGTATAGTGTTTTCCACTATACACCACCTCAACTCCAATCCATATTTATAAAATATCTGCCTGCTCAGTATAATGCAGTATCTGGTCAATGTAATGCTATAAGTGCCTGGTCAGTCTGTATAAGCCTGCTCCAGAAGAACCCCCCTCTCCTCTCTCACTTTGAGCCCCAGTGTCATGGGGAGGTGTGGGTGAATGTAGGGGTCTCTGTCCAGCCCTACCCCCTTTCCCCCTGCCCTTCTGCCCCCTCCTCCCCCACCCTGAGCAGCGCTGGCAGGCTGGTAAGCTCCCTCTTCAAAGACAGAGTTGTGCTTTGTTCGGCAGTGTGGGGATTAGCACTTGCCGGGCTGCAGAATTTGCCTTCTAATTAAAAAGGATAAAGAATCAGGCAAGAAGCATGAGGCGCCGGAGAGAGAAAAGAAAAAAAAAAAGAAAAACAGTTTGCAGTGTCACTTCACCAGCTCGGTCACAAGGCAGGCCACCAGAGACCAGCGGGCAACTCACACTGGCTATCATTCACTTTCTTTCTTTCTTTCTTTCTTCTTTCTTTCTTTCTTTCTTGCATTCACTTTCTTTCTCTCTTTCTTTCTCTCATTCTTCATCTCTTTCTGCTTTCTCAAGGAATAAACTTACCCATCTCCCAGTTTTCTCCCTCTCTCCCTCTCTTCCACTCTCCCTCTTTCCCTCTCTCCCTCTCTCACACACAAACACACAGGAGACCAGTTGTCAGGGGATTTGTAAGAGTCTCCAAAGCATTTAATTTTTCTGGTAGTAATACTGCACAAACACAGCAGCATATTTACACAGGGGGTGTTATAACAATTCCAACAACCTAGGGGTTAGAGCTGAGGCACTGGGAGGGAGGGAGGCAGTGTGGTCTAGGGGTTAGAGCTGAGACACTGGGAGGGAGGGAGGCAGTGTGGTCTAGGGGTTAGAGCTGAGGCACTGGGAGGGAGGGAGGCAGTGTGGTCTAGGGGTTAGAGCTGAGGCACTGGGAGGGAGGGAGGCAGTGTGGTCTAGGGGTTAGAGCTGAGACACTGGGAGGGAGGGAGGCAGTGTGGTCTAGGGGTTAGAGCTGAGGCACTGGGAGGGAGGGAGGCAGTGTGGTCTAGGGGTTAGAGCTGAGGCACTGGGAGGGAGGGAGGCAGTGTGGTCTAGGGGTTAGAGCTGAGGCACTGGGAGGGAGGGAGGCAGTGTGGTCTAGGGGTTAGAGCTGAAGGACTTGGAAGAAGTAAGGCAGTGTGGTCTGGTGGTTATAGTTGAAAGACAACAAAACACTATGCGACACCATAGACCATTAGAGTGAGTTTGAACCACAACAAGAAGTAATTACCAGGCTCTATAGTGCTGTCTTTTAAATACCTGGATATAAACTGAAGTATAAAAATACAAGCAACAAAATAAAAAGATCAACAGAATGAAAGGGGGGGTATTAGTGATACAGCTGCTGCAGATAAGAGGTAAGGAAGGGACCCCCTGTCTTGGCTGTGGGCATTACTCTTGGAGATGAGCATCGCTGTGCGGCTCTGCCTGTCCTGACGAGCACGCTAGCTCATTCCCAGGTGGGAGGCTCAAAGGAGTTTGGAGAGAGGGATAGAGAGAGATAGCAAGGGCCCTCCAGTGTCAGGAGCGATTCCACTCTCCCTGCAATAAGAGTTCATTAGCCTGGCAGGGCAGGCATCTGTGAGTTCAGAGGGAGAGGGGAGAGGAGTCACTTTAGAGCCAATGACATTGGCTGAGGGGTAACTGTTCTCTAACCTCTTATTAGAAACCCCACCATTAGCAACATTACAAACAGCAACCTTCAGGGCTGTTTATTTCTAGTTGTGCCAAACTGAAGTTTGGAAAGCAGGAATCGAAGCTCAGTGAAATTACAGGGTGTGGAAGGTTTGGGTGTAAATGGTGATTTAACGTCAGAACTATTGTTTTGTGTAGCCAGCCTCTCCCCTCATCTTCTCCCCTGCCAGCCTCTCTCCCCCAGCCTCTCCCCAGCCAGCCTCTCTCCCCCAGCCTCTCCCCCAGCCTCTCCCCAGCCAGCCTCTCCCCCTGCCTCTGGTTTTGCCTCCTCCCCAGGGTGCCTCTTGTCATTCGCTCCCCTCTCTCACAGATAGACCTATTACTGCCACACCCCAGCCTCCCCAGGTTAGCCTTGTCCCCCAGCCCCTCCCCCACTGAGACAGACAGCCCTGCACTGGCTAACACTGTCCCAGCCAGCCACTCTCCCAGTCTACCCACCCAACACTCTCAGCTCTGCAGCCTGTCATTACCAGCACATTAATAATAATGAGCACTAGTCTACACTCCCAGCCAGCTCCCAGTGCTGTCAGCCAGACAGCATTACTAATAATGAACACTAGTCTAGCACCACTCTCATTCCAATGTCATTACCAGCACCCCTGCCACCTCTCTACCCACTCTCTCAGCTCTGCAGCCTCTGTCATTACCAGCACATTAATAATAATGAGCACTAGTCTACCCACCTCACTCTCAGCTCTGCAGCGCTGTCATTACCAGCACATTAATAATAATAATAATACACTCCACTCTCAGCTCTGTCGCTCCACTCATTCCAGCTCTGGGGTCTAATCTCAGCTCTGCAGCAGATTACCATTACATTAATAATAATGAGCACTAGTCTACACTCCAGGTTCTCAGCTCTGCAGCAGACATTACCAGCACCACCTAATACAAATTAGAGGGAATGGGGAGGAAATAAGAGAGAGAGGAAGACAAAGAGAGAGAGAGAGAGAGAGAGAGAGAGAGAGAGAGACAATAAACCTCGCTCTAATCCCTTCATCCTTATCCTACATTCTAGAAGTGACCAAAACAATAGACGACAATGAGGGGGCAGGGCTGGGTCCAGCAGACTGAAACACCATCGCAGCTCTGCAGCAGTATCCTCTGAAACCTTCACTGTGCTCTCCCACTGTACAGACAAGCACCTTCACTGTGCTCTCACACTGTACAGACAAGCACCTTCACTGTGCTCTCACACTGTACAGACAAGCACCTTCACTGTGCTCTCCCACTGTACAGACAAAGCACATTAATAATCTCCCATGAGCACAAGTCATCTTCACTGTGCTCTCTCACTGTACAGCAAGCACCTTCACTGTGCTGTCACACTAGTACAGACAAGCACCTTCACTGTGCTCTCACACTGTCACAGACAAGCACCTTCACTGTGCTCTCAGCACACTGTACAGACAAGCACCTTCACTGTGCTCTCACACTGTACAGACAAGCACCTTCACTGTGCTCTCCCACTGTACAGACAAGCACCTTCACTGTGCTCTCCCACTGTATCCTTAAGCACCTTCACTGTGACCAAACACAATACAGACAATGACCTTCACTGTGCTCTCAGGGTACAGACAAGCACCTTCACTGTGCTCTCCCACTGTACAGACAAGCACCTTCACTGTGCTCTCCCACTGTACAGACAAGCACCTTCACTGTGCTCTCACACTGTACAGACAAGCACCTTCACTGTGCTCTCACACTGTACAGACAAGCACCTTCACTGTGCTCTCACACTGTACAGACAAGCACCTTCACTGTGCTCTCACACTGTACAGACAAGCACCTTCACTGTGCTCTCCCACTGTACAGACAAGCACCTTCACTGTGCTCTCCCACTGTACAGACAAGCACCTTCACTGTGCTCTCACACTGTACAGACAAGCACCTTCACTGTGCTCTCACACTGTACAGACAAGCACCTTCACTGTGCTCTCCCACTGTACAGACAAGCATCTTCACTGTGCTCTCACACTGTACAGACAAGCACCTTCACTGTGGGTTTCAAAGCACTGTACAATCAAGCACCTTTAGATACACTTGTGTAAATGAATTTGTTTTAGTTTGAACAGTACAGACAAGCACCTTCACTGTGTACTCACACTGTACAGACAAGACCTTCACTGTGCTCTCACACTGTACTTCACTGTGCTCTCACACTGTACAGACAACCATCACTGTGCTTTCACACTGTACAGACAAGCACCTTCACTGTGCTCTCACACTGTACAGACAAGCACCTTCACTGTGCTCTCACACTGTACAGACAAGCATTTCACTGTGCTCTCACACTGTACAGACAAGCATCTTCACTGTGGAGCTCACACTGACTGGGACATATGACAGTAAGTGGTCTTTGTCACTACAGACAACATTCTTCATGACAGTGTGGTCTCATTCACACTGTACTGGGAGGGAACAATGAGGCAATGTGGTTTGTTTACAGCTGAGGACTGTAGGGAAGGAATGAGGCAGTGTGGTCTGTGGTTACAGCTGAGGGACAGGAGCAGGCAGTGTTCTACTGTTACTCTCCCACTGGGAGGTCTGAATGCAGGCATTTGGTCTGTGCTGACACCTATCCACTGGGACATTAGGCAGTGTGGTCTAGTGGTTAAGCTGAACTGGGAGGGAAGGAATGACCAGTGTGGTCTGAATTGGTTACAGCTGAGGGACTGGGAGGAAGGAATGAGGCAGTGTGGTCTACTGGTTACAGCTGAGGGACTGGGAGGGAAGGAATGAGGCAGTGTGGTCTAGTGGTTACAGCTGAGGGACTGGGAGGGAAGGAATGAGGCAGTGTGGTCTAGTGGTTACAGCTGAGGGACTGGGAGGAAGGAATGAGGCAGTGTGGTCTAGTGGTTACAGCTGAGGGACTGGGAGGGAAGGAATGAGGCAGTGTGGTCTAGTGGTTACAGCTGAGGGACTGGGAGGGAAGGAATGAGGCAGTGTGGTCTAGTGGTTACAGCTGAGGGACTGGGAGGGAAGGAATTTGTGTGGTCTAGTGGTTACAGCTGAGGGACTGGGAGGGAAGGAATGAGGCAGTGTGGTCTAGTGGTTACAGCTGAGGGACTGGGAGGGAAGGAATGAGGCAGTGTGGTCTAGTGGTTACAGCTGAGGGACTGGGAGGAAGGAATGAGGCAGTGTGGTCTAGTGGTTACAGCTGAGGGACTGGGAGGGAAGGAATGAGGCAGTGTGGTCTAGTGGTTACAGCTGAGGGACTGGGAGGGAAGGAATGAGGCAGTGTGGTCTAGTGGTTACAGCTGAGGGACTGGGAGGAAGGAATGAGGCAGTGTGGTCTAGTGGTTACAGCTGAGGGACTGGGAGGGAAGGAATGAGGCAGTGTGGTCTAGTGGTTACAGCTGAGGGACTGGGAGGGAAGGAATGAGGCAGTGTGGTCTAGTGGTTACAGCTGAGGGACTGGGAGGGAAGGAATGAGGCAGTGTGGTCTAGTGGTTACAGCTGAGGGACTGGGAGGGAAGGAATGAGGCAGTGTGGTCTAGTGGTTACAGCTGAGGGACTGGGAGAGAGGCAGTGTGGTCTAGTGGTTAGAGCTGAAGGACTGGGAGGGAAGGAATGAGGCAGTGTGGTCTAGTGGTTACAGCTGAGGGACTGGGAGGGAAGGAATGAGGCAGTGTGGTCTAGTGGTTACAGCTGAGGGACTGGGAGGGAAGGAATGAGGCAGTGTGGTCTAGTGGTTACAGCTGAGGGACTGGGAGGGAAGGAATGAGGCAGTGTGGTCTAGTGGTTACAGCTGAGGGACTGGGAGGGAAGGAATGAGGCAGTGTGGTCTAGTGGTTACAGCTGAGGGACTGGGAGGGAAGGAATGAGGCAGTGTGGTCTAATGGTTACAGCTGAGGGACTGGGAGGGAAGGAATGAGGCAGTGTGGTCTAGTGGTTAGAGCTGAGGGACTGGGAGAGAGGCAGTGTGGTCTAGTGGTTAGAGCTGAAGGACTGGGAGGGAGAGAGGCAGTGTGGTCTAGGGGTTAGAGCTGAGGGACTGGGAGGGAGGGAGGCAGTGTGCTCTAGGGGTTAGAGGTTAGAGTGTGATCTCGGAGGTGATACGCGTGTCACACGACACAGGAAGCGAGCCGTACTTGACAAGCAGGCAGCACTTCACGTTGTCTGGCATAGAGGTGCGCCACTACCCATTAAACATACAGGATACCGCATAGCTCATTTCAATATGATATCTGGTACACGCATGCTGATACAAACACAGAAATCAGGTGGCTGTGGGGATTCTTTAGCACAAGTTATTGAGAGCAGAACCCCCCCCCCCCTCCTGTTTAACTCATTCAGTAATGCTTGTTTGCATTGAGGTTTACACACTGTACTGCAATGCAAGCTTACTCAAGGAGCCTACAGGACAGAACAGCAAGGACAGCCTCCTGTTATTTCCCTGCATTGCTGATGGCCGGTGCACTAATCCTCTTTCCAGCTCGGACAACATGCTCCTGCCTGCTATTTATTATACAAACACAGGCTAGGACAAGGCAGCCAGGGAGCCCGCTGGGAGTCTACACACCCAGGGGCTGCTGGTTTGATTTCATTTTCTGCGTTGTCGGACCCCCTGTGTGCTGTTAAGGAAGTTTGGAGACTGCGGGCAATGCAAGGCAAAGGCAGTGGTCTGTAAAAGCCATTTCACAGTGGCTCCGTGCTGATACCGCGCTCCACCTTGTGTTTACCATGCTTTTACTGCGCTTTCACTGTGCTTTACTACACTTTTCCTGGAAGCCTGGGTTTTCATCGCCCTGCTCAGTGGTCAGTGGTCAGTGGTCCTAGCCTAGCCCCCCAGTGGACATTAGTGTAATCCACATGACTTAACAAACGCTATCACACTCTTTGGCACCATTGCCGTTTCCTTACTAAAACAATGTTTTGAGAAAGCTCTTTTCTTTCTTTGTGGACAGTCTGTGCATGATGTGAACAGTAATAGTATTGTAATGCTCTCTCTGTGGTTGTCAGTGTGGTGCTGTCTCCTCTCCTTGTGATGCTCTCTCTGTGGTTGTCAGTGTGGTGCTGTCTCCTCTCCTCTCCTCTCTTCTCCCCTCTCTCCCCTCCCCTCCCTCCCCTCCCCCCTCCCCTCTCCCCTCTCCCTCTCCCTCCCCCTCCCCCTCCCCTCCCCTCCTCTCCTCCCCTCCTCTCCCCTCCCTCCTCTCCCCTCTCCCCTCTCCCTCTCCCCTCTCCCCTCCTCTCCCCTCCCCTCCCCCCCCCTCTCCCCTCCCCTCTCCTCTCCCCTCCTCTCCCTCTCCTCTCCTCCTCCCCTCCTCTCCCTCTCCCCCCTCTCCCCTCCTCCTCCCCCCCTCTCCCCCCCCCCTCCCTCCCCTCTCCCTCCCTCCCCTCCCCTCCTCCCCTCTCCCCTCTCCAGTGAGCTGCTCTCTCTCTGCGCCAGGGACAATGTTTTCTTAAAGGTATTCAAACAGAACCATATTGACATAATGCAAGTGCCTTCAAAGACAACACCATTATGCTGAATAACTTCATTTAACCTCCAAATGAATCATTTCACAGCTAATTAGCGCTGATAGCGAACCCGGTATCATGCTTAATGAGAACAGGGGAGCTTGATTTGTTTTCTCAATTCACAATAAGATGGGTGTTTAGAGAATGAAGCTATCTCCCACTCACTCCCTGCCTCGTTCCCTCTCTCTCCAGTTAAGGGAGAAATATGCATCTCAATAATGTCCACTAATCTAAACACAGTCCATTCTCAGCTCTCCAGCGCTATTAAGATTAATAACCACGGTGCTGTTTTGTTGCCCACGATTGTCCCTCCTGGTACAGCAATGGCTCTTCTGAAATGCTATGGTCTGGTAATGGCAATGCATGTGAGCTGGCATGGTCTGTCAAGGGCTGACCACGGGGACCAAGGGCCAAGGCAGTGTCAGTGGGCAGCAATGAAACCCCCTGTGATAACATGGTTTAAACACACATGCACCCATGAGCAATGTCATGAGCAAGAGAGAGAGAGAGAGAGAGACAATAAACCTCGCTCTAATCCCTTCATCCTTGTCCTACATTCTAAGTGACCAAAACAATAGCAAGAGAGAGAGAGAGAGAATGAGAGAGAGAGAATGAAAGAGAGAGCGAGAGAGAGAGCGAGAGAGAGAGAGCGGAGCTGTCACTCAGGGACTGAGACAGACGCCACCCTGTCACGCTCACAGATTGCTGGCGAGGGCGTGCGCACGCAGACAGGAACGGGGTTTCTTGTAACACGATGTTTAAATGTTTTACAAACTTAATTAGCATTCCCAGGAGAGCACAAGCATCTGGCTGAGTGGATCAGAGACCCTAATTACTATCAGCACATCACACAGGCAGGCAGGGAGGGAGGTGTAGGATACATTATTATTATTATTATTATTATTATTATTATTATTATTATTATTATTATTATTGTTATTAGCTCATGTTTAATAGAATATTCAGTAAAGGATCTGAATCATGTGACATGCTCAGCTGTGCTGTATGAAAGCCCAAGAGCAGTTAGCTGTAAATTGGGGTTGGGGTTGTAGTTAGGATTAGGGGTATAGTTAGAGTTAGGGTTGGAGTTGGGGTTGGGGTTGGGGTTGGGGTTAGGATTAGGGGTATAGTTAGAGTTGAGGTTGGGGTCGGGGTTAGGGTTGGGGTTGGGTTGGAGTTAGGATTAGGGGTATAGTTAGAGTTGGGGTTGGGCTTGGGGTAGGGGTTGGGGTTGGGGTTGGGGTGGGGTTGGGGTTGGGGTTGGGGGGGATGGGGTCGGGGTTGGGGTTGGGTTGGAGTTAGGATTAGGGGTATAGTTAGAGTTGGGGTTGGGGTTGGGGTTGGGGGATTGGGTGTTAGGGGGGTTGGGGTTGGGGTTGGGGTTGGGGTTAGGGTTGGGGTTAGGATTAGGGGTGGGGTTGGGGTTGGGGTTGGGGTTGGGGTTGGGGGATGGGGTTGGTGTCGGGGTTGGGGTTGGGGTTGGGGTTGGGGTTAGGGTTGGAGTTAGGATTAGGGGTATAGTTAGAGTTGGGGTTGGGGTTGGGGTATGGGGTTGGGGTTGGGGTTGGGGTTGGAGTTAGGATTAGGGGTATAGTTAGAGTTGGGATTGGGGTTGGGGTTTGGGTTGGAACAGCTACTAGATCTCTGCATTAGTCTTGTTAGCCTGTGCCACTGTAATCAGTAGATTATTCACCGTTCAGAAAGACAAACAGCTTCAGTGCAAGTTTCATTTATTTCTTTTTTGTTCATTATCCCTGCTTAAGAAAGCACTCTCTGGACGAGGGAGCGAGCGACGCGGGGCATGAATGAAACAGCTCGAGCAAGGCATTATACAAACGGGTCATCACCCCATTTTAATTGCGTCACAAAACCTTAATTGATAAATATCGAAAGAATGTTCAGTTTAAAAACAAAACAAAACTGCAAGCGCCTGAAGAATGCTTCTTTGAAGAGCAGCACAGGGCAGCGGTTTGGAGCGCTCAGCGTGTTTGTTGTTTGTGTTTTTTGCTCTAATCCCGAGCGACTGGTTGGGAACCTGTAAAGAGAGGCTCTCTTTGTGTGGGGGGCTAATCTTGTTGTGGGAGCGCCGATGGGGATAATCTCCCGGCCGGCCTGTTATGTCAAGCTGCTGATATCCTCAGCTGCGATAAATTAAGCTACTTATTAATCTAATTACGGTACATTCATCCCCCGAACTTTCATGTGACTTAAAAAGGCTGTTCCACCCTCCCCTCCCAGACCACAGGCCTCAGACTCCCAATTAGCAGCATTCCAGAGCCGTGCTGCAACAAGTGACTGGGCTTTAATGAGCCAGGGGGTAACACTGCTCTCCTCTCTGTCCTTTTCCCACTGCGCCTCGGTCTGTCTTTCTGTCTCCCTCGTTCCCTCTATCCTTCTCTCCCTCCCTCTATTTCTCACACCCTGCCCTCTCTCACTCCCTCTTTGTCCTTTTCCCCTGTATGTCTTTCTTTCTGTCTCCCTCATTCCCTCTATCCTTCTCTCCCTCCCTCTATTTCTCTAACCCTGCTCTCTCTCTTCCTCTCCTCGTCCTTTGCTCTCTCTTCTCTCTCTCTGTCTCTCTCCAGGGCCTCTGTTGTTGGGGTTGCCCAGCTCTAGGTGTGAGGGGATGAAAGGTTCATTCTCTAACAAAACAGTGACCCTGAAGGGAGATGAAAGAGAGCAACATCTTCACTTCAACTGCAAACCGCTGTCAGGTCAAACTGCACTGCACTCATCCGTGACAGCACAGCCCCCTCTCTCTCGCTCGCCCTCACTCTCTCCTGGTCCCTTATAAAGGTTTGCAACAGTATTTTTGCACCGTATTTTTGCAGTTTCACTGTGCTTTTCCCACGGTTATACCATGCATTTACCAGAGTTTACCCTGGATTGCCACATATATTAATGTGTGTTTCCATACCTCGCTGTTCTTTACAATGTTTCCCTATGCTTTATCATGCTTCCACTGTGCTTTATTACACTTCACTGTTCCTTTACTATGGGACACTTTTCTAAGGGCGCTCTCTCCTTTCGTCCTCCCTCCCGTTCACTCCTGTCCTGGTACCTGATAACTTTGTGTGTTGTAGTTCAAACTCTGTAACTCAAAGCACTCAATGATTGTAGGGTAAAAATGTAAAGCAAGTAGTCAAGTAGACAGACAGGCAGGCCGACAGGCAGGCCGACAGACAGACAGACAGACAGACAGACAGACAGACAGACAGGCAGGCAGGCAGACAGGCAGGCAGGCAGGCAGGCAGGCAGACAGGCAGGGAGACAGACAGACAGACAGACAGGCAGGCAGACAGACAGACAGACAGACAGACAGACAGACAGACAGACAGACAGACAGGCAGGCAGGCAGGCAGGCAGGGAG
This sequence comes from Huso huso, assembly GCA_036884735.1. NCBI lineage: Eukaryota > Metazoa > Chordata > Actinopteri > Acipenseriformes > Acipenseridae > Huso > Huso huso. The sequence continues at coordinate 1,896,580 of CM072679.1, read as the reverse complement.
GGAGACAGAGAGGGAGACAGACAGACAGGCATGCAGGCAGGCACAGAGACAGACAGACAGACAGACAGACAGACAGGCAGGCAGGCAGACAGAGAGGGAGACAGACAGACAGGCATGCAGGCAGGCACAGAGACAGACAGACAGACAGACAGGCAGGCAGGCAGGCAGGCAGGCAGGCAGGGAGGGAGGCAGACAGAGAGGGAGACAGACAGACAGGCAGGCAGGCAGGCACAGAGACAGACAGACAGACAGACAGACAGACAGGCAGGCAGACAGACAGACAGGCAGAAGGCAACAGGCAGCAGGCAGACAGAGACAGACAGACAGACAGACAGGCAAAGGCAGGAGGAGGCAGAGAGACAGGACAGACAGACAGACAGGCATGCAGGCAGGCACAGAGACAGACAGACAGACAGACAGGCAGGCAGGCAGGGAGGGAGGCAGACAGAGAGGGAGACAGACAGACAGGCATGCAGGCAGGCACAGAGACAGACAGACAGACAGACAGACAGACAGACAGACAGACAGGCAGGCAGGCAGGCAGGCAGGGAGGGAGGCAGGCAGGCCAGCCACACTAATTGCATGCCGAATATTTATAGAGCGAGGCAATTAGTGAGCGGCTTTTATATGCAAAACAACAACAGCGACAAGAAGAAGAGGAAGAACAAGAAGAAGAAAAAGTAATTAAGATGCTCAGAACAGGACAGGGCCTTGCTGCCTGTTGTGCTCTGATTTGTCGTTAACAAACACAGTAATTAGCCTGTCATTGTCGGGTAATTAAGGCAGCGGCTGTGTCCTTTCGGAGAGTGCCGTCCTCGCAAGGGCAGCTTCTCCTGCCAGCCCTGTGCAGACAGCGCACGCGGGGGCTCAGGGGCCACAGTGTGCTGGGTGCCACTCATTGTGGGGGCACTGCCCTGGCACGGAATGCTGGCCGTGCGGGGGAGAATAGCTGGAGCAGTAATATTGGGAGTACCGCCTGCTTAAAATGAGTCAGGCACAACTGTAAGCTGTCTGTCAACAACTGGAAAGACACAGCACCTGGCCAAGAGAGTAAATGCTTGCAACAGGAAAATATTGGTACAAATGTATTTTTAGGTAGCTGGGTAGAAAGATCTGAAAGATAAATACACAATTATATGGGTTGAGAAACTGCAATAGTAATACATGCACTTACATGTCGCTGCAGTCACACTGACATGTGCAGATGCAGTGCAGATTAGAGACACAGTGTGAGGTGTTGCAACGTCAGTATTACTGGAGCCTTCAAAATACACAGAGACACTCTCACACACACACACTCACACAGAGACACTCTCACACACACACACTCACACACACACACTCACACAGAGACACTCTCACACACACAGACAGACAGACAAGACACACTCTCACACACACACTCACACACACACACACTCACACAGAGACACTCTCACACACACAGACAGACAGACAAGACACACACTCTCACACACACACACACTTACACACACACACACACACACAGACACACAGGACACACTCTCTCACACACACACACACAGACACACAGGACACACTCTCTCACACAATCTCTCTCACACACACACACTCACACAGACACACACTGCTAAGAGGTGTCACGCGACATCAGAGGACTAAAGTCATTTATTTGTATTGTGTATCTTCCTCCTCTCTCTGGCTAATCTCTGCAGGTATTCTCCTCGGTGGTATTATTACAATTCAGTGGCGCTCTCTATTGATGCATGTCAGAGTCCCATTCTTTCATCTCCAACATTTAATGCACTGTCCTGTTGTGCTGTTAATCCCATGTCGTGCCATTTCCTCCTCGCCTCAGATTGGGCTCTCAAACCCCTTCTCCCGGAGATACAGAGCAAGGTAATCGAGGCACAGATACCCTGCTCCCCCCTCCAGCCCCAAATTAAAGAGCAGGCCTGCCCTTGCGCCCCCTTAATCAGCGGCTACGCCACTCCAAACCAGGACCCCTGGGCTATAGCGCTTTCATCACCAAATGAGCTTTCCACTCGGGGAGCAGACTGCAAAACACGCTTTCCATTCGAGGGGCGCTTCAGCAAAGGGAGTCACTGCCACTACTGTGCACCCATCTACTGCACTGCAGACTGGACAGACTGGACTGGACTGGACTGGACATTATGAAATATTGAAAGCAGTGAATTAGTAAAGGTCCTTTCTATTCTATACAGTAAAATCTAGTCCTTGTACATGTCAACATGTCAACATGACCTCGCTATCGAATCGTGAAATATCGAATCGTGGGAGCCCTATATTCTATAAATTGAAGAGGCGATACAGCCATCTGTAACTTGTCTGCATCAGAGAGTTTGGATCAAACTGTGGAAATGAAGATTAGCTGTACTGTGAATGCTGTAACTAAAACTGTATATTATTAAAAAGTATAGGTTGCTGTAAAATAAAAGCTGATTTTCAGCCCCACAGAATGTCAGTGTCCACTCTGACCTCTAAGGGTGAGGGTGAGGGTGAGGGTGAGGGTGAGGGTGAGGTGAGGGTGAGGGTGAGGGTTTGGGTTAGGGTTAGGGTTCGGGTTCGGGTGCGGGTGAGGGTGAGGGTGAGGGTGAGGGTGAGGGTGAGGGTGAGGTGAGGGTGAGGGTGAGGGTGAGGGTGAGGGTTAGAGTGAGGGTTCGGGTGAGGGTTCGGGTTCGGGTTCGGGTGAGGGTTAGGTCTCTTGCACGGCACCCTCTATTCTATTGTCCAGTAGACCTTGATATTTATGTAGTAAAGCTATCTGATTTGGTTTTTATTCTCTAGAAATGAGTGGCTCAAGGTGAGAGTGGCCAGTAAGCCCACTCGTAGGTAGCCGTTCTGATATCAGCTTGTATCGCACAGCACCCTGTGAAGTACTTCATATATGATATGATATGATATTCTCGTACATCCTGTCAGAGACAGTGTTTGAACACGAGAGAGCCCTCCAGTGAGGGTAGTAATGTGCTCCTGACCCCCAGGACTAGGTAGAAGGGTTCAGTGATCGCGTGCAGGGATTTGTTCAACACTTGTAACAGTTCTGTAGCGTTTCTGTACTCCGATAATGGGACCGTCCCACCAGCCAGCTCTTTATTAACAGCCCCAGGCAGGGGCTGCTGACAGGTAGTCCAGGGGCACTTGTAAAAGATTATTAGATCTTATTGTGGTTATTTTACAGGACGGACCCTGATGACACACAAATAGGGTTTGAGGTTCACAAAATAGGGTTTGAGGTTCCGCTTTTCCTCTGCTCTGACCCTTAGTCTATTCACTTCCTCTGTTCCCTCTTCCTCTGCTCTGACCCCTTGCTCTATTCTGATCTCTTCCTCTGTTCTGACCTCTTCCTCTATTCTGACCTCTTCCTCTATTCTGACCCCTTCCTCTGTTCTGACCCCTTCCTCTGTTCTGACCTCCTCTATTCTGACCCCCTCTGTTCTGACCTCTGCTCTGACCCTTCCTCTGTTCTGACCCCTTCCTCTGTTCTGACCCCTTCCTCTATTCTGACCTCTTCCTCTGCTCTGACCCCTTCCTCTGTTCTGACCTCTTCCTCTATTCTGACCCCTTCCTCTATTCTGACCCCTTCCTCTGTTCTGACCTCTTCCTCTATTCTGACCCCTTCCTCTGCTCTGACCCCTTCCTCTGTTCTGACCTCTTCCTCTATTCTGACCCTTCTCTATTCTGACCCCCTTTCCCCCTTCCTCTGCTCTGACCCCTTCTTGTTCCCTCTTCCTCTATTCTGACCTCTTCCTCTGTTCTGACCCCTTCCTCTGTTCTGACCTCTTCCTCTATTCTGACCCTTCCTTCCTCTTCCTCTGACCCCTTCCTCTGACCCTTCCCTCTGTTCTGACCCCTTCCTCTATTCTGACCCCTTCCTCTGCTCTGACCCCTTCCTCTATTCTGACCTCTTCCTCTATTCTGACCCCTTCCTCTATTCTGACCTCTTCCTCTATTCTGACCCCTTCCTCTGCTCTGACCCCTTCCTCTGTTCTGACCTCTTCCTCTATTCTGACCCCTTCCTCTATTCTGACCCCTTCCTCTATTCTGACCCCTTCCTCTGTTCTGACCCCTTCCTCTGTTCTGACCTCTTCCTCTATTCTGACCTCTTCCTCTATTCTGACCTCTTCCTCTATTCTGACCCCTTCCTCTGTTCTGACCCCTTCCTCTATTCTGACCCCTTCCTCTATTCTGACCTCTTCCTCTGTTCTGACCCCTTCCTCTGCTCTGACCCCTTCCTCTGTTCTGACCTCTTCCTCTATTCTGACCCCTTCCTCTATTCTGACCCCTTCCTCTGCTCTGACCCCTTCCTCTGTTCTGACCTCTTCCTCTATTCTGACCTCTTCCTCTATTCTGACCCCTTCCTCTGTTCTGACCCCTTCCTCTGTTCTGACCCCTTCCTCTGTTCTGACCTCTTCCTCTATTCTGACCCCTTCCTCTGTTCTGACCTCTTCCTCTGCTCTGACCCCTTCCTCTATTCTGACCTCTTCCTCTGCTCTGACCCCTTGCTCTATTCTGACCCCTTCCTCTGCCTTTGTTTTTTTCGCTCTGGTTTTACATCAATAATAAGCATCAATGGGATCCGATACGAAGCTAACCCCAGTGCAGAACCCCATCACAGCCCAGTCTCTGTGTGTGGAATATAGTCAAACACAGTAACAGTATATATTATATTTAATTGAATTATAATATAGTTTCATTTTGTCTCGCTCACCCCTCGGTGTCCCTCTATCTCTCTCTCTTTCTCATATTGTCTCTCTCTCTCTCTCTCTCTCTCTCTCTCTCTCTCTCTCTCTAAACAACGGCAGCTATCTGACCCGGGTATCACCTTTAAATCTGTCTTTTCATATTCATCTCAAAGCTCTTGTGAGCGAGCCCAGATCCTGGTGAAGGGGAGGGATCGCTCCACAAACAGGAGAAAGAGATACAGAGATACTCTCTCTCTCTCTCTCTCTCGCTCTCTCTCTCTCTCTCTCTCTCTCTCTCTCTCTCAGATCAGCAGCAGCAGATAAGCATCGCTCTCAGCCCTCTCCCATCTTTATTCATGCTGTTTAAACACTGCACTCAGTACAAATGAAGCTTGGAGAGAGAGGGAGGAAAGACGGAGTGAACCTGGTTGAAAGGGGGCTTCTGATCCGAACACCTCCTAAAAAACTGCGTGTACTCCTGCCCCTGCTCCATCTCCTGTGTATTAAACACAACCTCCTAAGGAACTGCTCCATCACCTGTGTATTAAACACAACCTCCTAAGGAACTGCTCCATCACCTGTGTATTAAACACAACCTCCTAAGGAACTGCTCCATCACCTGTGTATTAAACACAACCTCCTAAGGAACTGCATGTACCTCTGCCCCTGCTTGAGCCTGGATTCATTGGGTGCTTCTGTTTCTGCTGTGATGACCTGCATTATTTAAGATGTATTTTGATGTTTAAAGCACATCTCATTTATAATACAGAAAGTTCACATTTTAAAAATACATTAATAATAGCCTAGCGTAAGCAATCACGCTGTCGAGTAGACAAACGTTTCAGCTGAGGCTAATGTCCCTTCAGCAGTAAGTGCTCAAGTTAGCCAGCACAGTGCAGAAGCCAGCGCTGGGAGGGAGGTGTGTCGTGTACATATCGTTAGGTGGGCGTTCCTCTCTTGACATTATTAAACCCTCCACTCTATCTAAGCCAACACGTTTATTCAGTCGGCTTCTATTCATTCTCCTGACAATAGCCCCCTATTCCCGTAGAAAGAGCACCCTTTAAGCACCTTGTTTGTGCTCTTAAGGGAAGGCTCACACAGGCTTGTATAAGCTCCTGTCTGTGGTGTGATGGGATCAGATAAGAAGCCAGGTAGAGCCGCTGTCAGTGCTGGCCTTAGCCCTGACGCAGGGAGGGAGCTGGGAGGGGAGAGGAGGGAGCTCTACACATCCACCAGCATTGCATTTTCCAAACGAGTGTCAAGCAGTCATGTTCCAGCTCTTATCTGACTCACAGCCTTTCAGAATCCACCGGGAAATGCAACGTGTCAGGAGAGCCACGTATCTTCTGCCGTGGTAATCCACTACTGTATCTGACAGACTCAGGAAATACTGAAAGCACTGATCTCCCACCCCTTTCTCTCGCTCTCCTCTCTCTCCCTGTCCCCCCTCTCTCTCTCTCTCTTTCTCTCTCTCTCTCTCTTTCTCGCTCTCTTTCTCTGTCCCCCCTCTCTCTCCACTTCGATACGAGCCAGCTATCTGCATAGTCTTGATTGGCTGGTGTTGATGGATAATAAAATGAATTTGATAGAAAGGGAGGAAGAAGCAAGGAACAAACAAACAAATCAAGTGCGAAGGGGTCAAGCGACTTTCGACCGTTTATTTCATATGAACCCAATAGTACGTACCAAGTATTTACTGTGTAAACACTTTGCTATTGAAAGGAAACTCTGCAATTGCAATGTTCCTGCGATTCACAACACGCCATGCGGTGCAGCAAGGAGGCCGTCGCTAGCAGCTGCAGTACTGCACAGGCCCTGTCCTCAGCCTTGTGTTAAACTGCAAGGAAACAAGATTTAAACACACAGCCAGGTCCCAGAGCCCCACAGCGACTGGCTTAACTAAAGTCTTTAAGAAAGTAAATGCAAGCCGACTCTCCCGTCTTAATACCTGATTTGTTCAACAACCCGATTTAGGGCCCGTCTATTCAGTGCCCTTTTGGAAAAGCCGGGGTCTTAAGGCTCAAGCCTTGTACCTCGCGTTTATTGTGGCTGTTTTGGTTTGTCTCAAATCTTCTTGCAAAGTGTCGCACGTCTCCTAATACCGGCTAATGGGGTTCAGGATGGATACCCGCTCGCACGGCCTCGATTGTGCCGTTGATTTTCAGTTTAAGCTGACGGGAGATAATAAGCCTGATCCTGGCACTTTTCTTTCTTTCTTTCTTTCTTTCTTTTTTCTTTTTTTCAGACACAACCCCCCCTCTCGCCCTTCTCCTCCATTCTCTTAACACCCTCCCCCTCCTCTTCTCCCAACGTCTCATCTCTCCGAAAGTAAATCCCCCCTTTTTTTTTTTTTTTTGGAGTCCCGAGGAGGCAGCGCTAAATTGAATGTGAAATGTGTGCCGAACTCTGGGGCGCCCCGGCTATTGTTGGGGTGTTAGCCGGGAGCCCAGTGCCATCTCCATGCTCCAGAGCTGATTGGGTTTGACAGGCCGGGGGGGTAGAGAAACGGTTTCTTTTGCTTTGTCTCTGTTTTGTAATTGTTTGTATTATTGAGTGAATGCGGGCCTTTTTCAGCCACCCCACCTCACCCCCACCTTCCCCTTTAGCCTCTTTTAGTTTTTTTCATAACTCAAAAATAACCCCTTTTCATCGCCAGATGCAGTAAATGGAACGGGGGGGGGGGGGCCTCCCTCCTCCCTCCTCCTCCCTCTCTCTCTCTCTCTCTCTCTCTCTCCTCTCCCTCGCTCGCTTGCTCTCTCTCTATTCCTAATTGTAAATTGTTTTTTAGAAACTCTAATGCTCTCTTTTCTTACCCCTAAATTCTAAAAGGGGTAGTTTTATACAGGTAAATTAACTAAACTAAACTGCCAAAAAATAGGAGGAACACTAACCTACCCTACACTGAACTAACCTACACTACACTGAACTAACCTACACTACACTGAACTAACCGACACTACACTGAACTAACCGACCAACTAACCTACACTGAACTAACCTACACTACACTGAACTAACCGACACTACACTGAACTAACCGACACTACACTGAACTAACCTACACTACACTGAACTAACCGACACTACACTGAACTAACCGACACTACACTGAACTAACCGACACACTGAACTAACCTACACTACACTGAACTAACCGACACTACACTGAACTAACCTACACTACACTGAACTAACCTACACTACACTGAACTAACCGACACTACACTGAACTAACCGACACTACACTGAACTAACCGACACTACACTGAACTAACCTACACTACACTGAACTAACCGACACTACACTGAACTAACCTACACTACACTGAACTAACCTACATTACACTGAACTAACCGACACTACACTGAACTAACCTACACTATACTGACACTCGTTTGCTTGTGTGTGTGTGTGTGTGTGTGTGCAGTCCCGGGCTCGCTTGCTTGTGTGTGTGTGTGTGTGTGTGTGTGTGTGTGTGTGCATTCCCGGGCTCGCTTGCTTGTGTGTGTGTGTGTGTGTTTGTGTGTGTAAATAAAAATTAAATAAATTTGTTTATTTAGCAGAGTGACTTGCTCAGGGTCACACAATGTGTCAGTGGCTGAGGTGGGATTTGAACTGGGGACCTCCTGGTTACAAGCCCTTTTCTTTAACCACTGGACCGCACCGCCTCCTGTGTGTGTGTGCCCCAGGCCTGTGTGTGTGTGTGTGTGTGGAGGATAAGTGACTTGCTTGTGTGTGTGTGTGTGTGTGTGTGTGTGTGGCTGCTTGTGTGTGTGTGTGTGTGTGTGTGTGTGTGTGTGTGTGTGTGTGTGTGTGTGTGTGTGTGTGTGTGTGTGTGTGTGTGTGTGTGTGTGTGTGTGTGTGTGTGTGTGCAGTCCCGGGCTCGCTTGCTTGCTTGTGTGTGTGTGTGTGTGTGTGTGTGTGTGTGTGTGTGTGTGTGTGTGTGTGTGTGCAGTCCCGGGCTCGCTTGCTTGCTTGCTTGTGTGTGTGTGTGTGTGTGTGTGTGTGTGTGTGCAGTCCCGGGCTCGCTTGCTTGCTTGTGTGTGTGTGTGTGTGTGTGTGTGTGTGTGTGTGTGTGTGTGTGTGTGTGTGTGTGTGTGTGTGTGTGTGTGTGTGTGTTGGCTGTCAGAGGGCTTGTTGGCTGCCCTGACTCCCTGCTGGTAGTGAAGACAGAGTGTGAGCTCCCCAGACGCACTCTCCTTGCTTAATGCAAATCAGTGTAATTTAGATTGCCGTGCATCTCCATCTCCACCTAATCACTGTGAAGTGCCGTGCAAAAAATATCGCCTTCCTGTAATAGTTGTTTTGACCGAGTCAAGTGGCGCTCCTAGAATTCTAATCCAGACCTGAGATTTAATTAAACCACCAAAATAACAGAGAGGAGAGAGAGAGAGGGGAGGGGGTCCTGCTGCACTGTACCTGTCAGCTTGCACTCTGTGGAAGGTGCAGGAGCCACGGCTGTACTAACGCTGTCCTAACACTGCGTATCAAGGGGCACCTGAATCCCTTGTTTCTGTGCCACCGATCATCCAGAGCCTCCGACGAGAGAGATTGGATTTCAGAGGCTCAGCCATTTCTCAGTCAGCGCTGCTCCAGTGCACGGGATCGTCTCTCCAGTCTCTCTGTGTCTGTGGTCGTGCTCTGGGTAGCAAAGGTCTCAGCAGCGAATCTCATCGTCACCTTTTTTCTAATGAGCCTGGCAGACTTCGGGGAAAGGATGAAGGTTTTCGCATGCCAGTCCTCCAAGGAGACCAGAGAGAGTATCATTCTGCATGCACACCTATAGTGCTGGTTTGGCCCTGCAGACAGGGGGAGTGCAGGGTTCAATTCGGTGGTGTGCAGAGACTCTGCGGACATGCCAGCTCACGGTATCCTGAGGGCCAGGTGGAGGTCACAGCGTCACAGATCGCTCGGGGTCGCTAGCAGTGAATTCGCAGCGTTGTCGCGTGCTTGCTCTTCTCCAGCATGGGAGAAACAGAGAACACAACAACGAATTCGAATGAATCCGAAACACTTTCATCAAGCCCAGTGCATGGATCAGGCGGGCCTCGTGTGAAATCCACGCTTCTCAGGCACTGTAGCCCCGCAGTATCGGAGATGTGGAAGAACACAAGGCAGCCACACAGATGAGTTAGATACAGCGCTCCCCCTGAATAAAGCTATAGTTGGGAGCCACAGTTATAACACTTTACATTACGTGTCTCTGATTACTGTGAAATTTACAGAGTAGTTACTTAGTAAATACATGTGTACTTACACACAATTACAATGTTATTATGCATAGTTACAATGTACTTAATGGGTAAATCTTTTTGCACGATAGATGCAAGTACACAATTGGTCACAACGAGAAACATGCAACTCAGAGTTCTTTTATATTTTGATTTCTGAAGAACTTTGAAAATAAAAGGAATTTTAATTACGAACGCAATAAAAAGAAAGAAAGAAAGAAAGAAAGAAAGAAAGAAAGAAAGAAAGAAAGTTTCCCTCTCTGTCACGCTTAGCTCCCGAGACATGTATTGAGGAATGGAAGGAGGGAGTTGGGAGAGGGGGAGGGAGGAGGGAGGAGGGAGGAGGGGGAGCGTGGCTCCTCGATGAAGGACACTGGTACAGTAAATTATTCCTGTGTGCAGTAATTGTCTCTCTGCCAGCTCAATAGAGACTCAATATCAGCTCACAATGGGACGCAATCTAACTGCATTCCCCTCCACGGCTCCTATCAGCGCAGGACAATCCCAACACCAAATTAACACTTTTCAAGTTAATTATCTTCCAGCGAAGGATGCTTTATGTAGAAAATAAATACCCAGAGAAATCATTTGCATGCCGCTACGAGCAAACAAGCTGGAAACTGAGGCTTTAGGGACCAGGGGACAGTGTGGGCTAATGTTTAAAGTATAACCGAGGAACTGGGAGGGAGACACAGTGTTTTTGGGACTGGGAGGGAGGGAGGCAGTGTGGTCTCGTGGTTAGAGTTGAGTGACTGGGAGTGAGGGAGGCAGTGTGGTCTCGTGGTTAGAGTTGAGAGACTGGGAGGGAGGGAGGCAGTGTGGTCTAGTGGTTAGAGTTGAGTGACTGGGAGGGAGGGAGGCAGTGTGGTCTAGTGGTTAGAGTTGAGAGACTGGGAGGGAGGGAGGCAGTGTGGTCTCGTGGTTAGAGTTGAGGGACTGGGAGGGAGGGAGGCAGTGTGGTCTAGGGGTTAGAGCTTTCTTATAAGATACATTCTGCCTTAGCAGTTTAGTTTCCCTTTTAATAAACAATGTGCAGCTCTTAGAATTAGCAACAGAGTCGTATCCTTCATCTGCAAGAGAAAGGGTAGTGGAGACGCATCCTCAACTGCCTGCTGCCTTAAAAAGAACATATCTTCAGAAAAGAAATCCCTGTGTCTGTGTGTGTTTGTTTAGATAGTGAATGCTCTCAACGCTGAGGCGTCACTGAGGAGGTCACTCTCACCCTCTCCAGCTCCCTCCCCTTCACTGCAGCTTTCCCTTGGTTTGCAAACCTGATCAATCCTGTTTTTGTGATCCTGCCGTTTTGGGGTAAAGAATAAGAGAAAATAAGAGAAGCTTAATCCCCATTGTAGATGGGACAGGGATAGGGGTGGGGGGTGTAAGATGATCCGAGCGGCCCGCTAATCCCCTCGCTACCCCCTCACCCCCCAGCAGCCAGCCAGCCTGTGGACCCCTGTCAGCTGGCCCACAATGCACACACATTTCTAAAAAGAAAAGAGAGTTCGAACAACAGGCCGAGAGAGAAAGACAGAGGGACAGGAGAGACGAGGACAGCTTATGAAGGAGTGGCAGGAACACACAGCGCAGCGGCAAATACCCCAGAGCCAGGGCTGCCGTGGGGCTGCATCCTCAATCCCCTGCAACCACCCACCCACCCCCAAAACACAATATCTTCAAAAAAGGGTCTTTGGTAAAGTGTGTTTTTAAAACCATTTAGATGGCCCTCCTGTTCTCTCAACGCTCAACTCTCACAGGTATGCATCCGCACACTCACTCTGAGGACACACCCTCTCCAGCCCCCCCCTCACCCCCAAAAACCTGATCAATCCTGTTTTGTGATCCTGCCAGGTTTCCACACACCCAAAGAAAAGACCCCCATTGTAGATGGGACAGGGATACATGGGGGTGGATGATCCTACTCCCAGGTATCAATCCCCTAAGCACACCCCATCAAACCATTTTAGCCAGCCTGTGGACCCCTGTCAGGGTATGCCCACAATGCACACACATTTCTCTCTTGGTATGCATCCAACACTCCGAGGTAGATCCGAAAGACAGAGGGACAGGAGAGACGAGGACAGCTTATGAAGGAGTGGCAGGAACACACAGCGCAGCGGCAAATACCCCAGAGCCAGGGCTGCCGGCCGGGCTGCTCTGTGGGATCCCCTGGCAACCACCCGACCCACCCCCAAAACACAATAATAACGCTGTGCTCAAAAACACCACGTGGATTCTACATGCATGGAATCCTACTCCGAGTCCTTTGGTAAAGTAAGCCACGCTTTTTAAAACCATTTTAGCACACTGGCCCTCCTGTTCTGCATCCGCACACTCACTCTCACAGGTATGCATCCGCACACTCACTCTGACAGGTATGCATCCACACACTCACTCTCACAGGTATGCATCCGCACACTCACTCTCACAGGTATGCATCCGCACACTCACTCTCACAGGTATGCATCCACACACTCACTCTCACAGGTATGCATCCACACACTCACTCACAGGTATGCATCCACACACAGGTATGCATCCGCACACTCTCACAGGTATGCATCCACACACTCACTCTCACAGGTATGCATCCGCACACTCACTCTCACAGGTATGCATCCGCACACTCACTCTCACAGGTATGCATCCGCACACTCACTCTCACAGGTATGCATCCGCACACTCACTCTCACAGGTATGCATCCACACACTCACTCTGACAGGTATGCATCCACACACTCACTCTGACAGGTATGCATCCGCACACCACTCACAGGTATGCATCCGCACACTCACTCTCACAGGTATGCATCCACACACTCACCTCACAGGTATGCATCCACACTCACTCTCACAGGTATGCATCCACACACACTCTGACAGGTATGCATGCATCCACACACCATCTGACAGGTATGCATCCACACACCACTCTGACAGGTATGCATCCACACACTCACTCTCACAGGTATGCATCCACACACTCACACAGGTATGCATCCACACTCACTCTGACAGGTATGCATCCACACACTCACTCACAGGTATGCATCCGCACACTCTCTCACAGGTATGCATCCACTCACATCACTCCACACTCTCACAGTATGCATCCGCACACTCACTCCAGGTATGCACCGCACACTCTCACAGGTATGCATCCACACACTCACTCTCACAGGTATGCATCCACACACTCACTCTCACAGGTATGCATCCACACACTCACTCTGACAGGTATGCATCCGCACACTCACTCTGACAGGTATGCATCCGCACACTCACTCTCACAGGTATGCATCCACACACTCACTCTCACAGGTATGCATCCACACACTCACTCTCACAGGTATGCATCCACACACTCACTCTGACAGGTATGCATCAGCACACTCACTCTCACAGGTATGCCTCACACACGCGCACGCACGCACGCACGCACACACACACGCACACACGCACACACACACACTCTCTCTCTCTCTCTCCCTCTGTTTCCAGTGCTTTGGATTCCCTGGATTCCCTCCAGACTCACTTCCTAGATTGGGATATTGGTAATCCAATTGCAAATCAAGTTCCAGTTTGTCATGTCTTGTTAATGCGCTAAACAAGCACGCACACACCGTCTCTCCTGAATCAATGAGATCTCACTTGTGTTAAGACTGTATAGACACACAATTGGTCCTCGACAGTCATGTTTAACTCTTAACATATCGGTAGGCTACTGAGCATCGAAAGAGAGTTTTAAACAATCTCGCTTTGGTTTCAGTGACTAGGATGTGGCAAACCCTCTCCCAGCCCAACCCCAAACCCACTCTCACACTCAGAATCAGAATGCTTCTCTTAATGTGCCCTAGCTTTAGAGAACACTGCATTCTGCTGTTGTCAAAGATGAAAATGCAGGAGGCAGCACAGCTATATAACCGACTCCTTATCTACCTTGGAGGTTTAAACAGCAACAGTGACAAACACTTGGGCAGTCTTCGCTCGGATTGGTCACTGGGGGGGGGTGCAGCAAGGCACCGTGGGAGTTGTAGTTCCCTGCTAAAGCTCCCCGCATTGGGGAAGCCAGTGTCCATCACTTGTGAACTACAAACAAAGATATTGCAGGGGCTGGAAAGATGGTTCTGGTTTTGAAGCACTGACATGTACATTTTTCTTTCTGAAGGAATGCTGTTAGGTGCTAAGGGGCAAATTCTTAATAATGAACTCACCAACTCATATTGGAAAGAAGAGAGTTCCATGTTAGGGTTGCTGTTTGAGTTCCAGCTTTGTCAAATGAACTCTGCAGTCAGTGTTTTATGCTTGTAAAAGTCTGATTCACACTCCCATAGAGAGACAGAGATTATAAATAAATCCAATCTAATGCTACTCTGACTGTCTCATCCACAGCGTTCGTCTATGTTGATAGTACATTGAGCAGCACATGTGCTGTACTGTGTAAGACCCTTCACTCATTCATATGTCCCAATTGGACAGTGAAACCACATTAATCCTAATAAATAGAAAGCTGCTGTAAATATAAAGAACATTGTTAGACAGGGCCCCCAGCAGAGGAGACAACAGAGAAAGTTTTCTTGCAGAGAGACAGAGAGACAGAGAGAGAGAGAGAGAGAGAGAGAGAGAGAGAGAGACACAGCGAGAGAGAGAGACAGAGAGGAGACAGCCGTTTAAAATTCCGTTTCCTGCGAGCGATGAGGCTAATCCTGCCCCCATAATTCCCTCCAGCCTCCCCCCCCCTCCGCACGGTCTCTGAGTGACAGCACAATGCACAGGCCCTCGCATGCTTATCTAACAGTAGCAGATGGTCGACTTGGATCAATGCACACCCGCCACGATCAATGGCTGTGATAGTGCGCTGGGAAGGATGGGGCTGCTCTCTCCTCACTCCTCCCTTGAGAAGCCTGAGCTTCATGGAGCTGTTTCACTGCACCCTACATCCTGCTCCCTACACCCTACACCCGGCTCACTACACCCTCCATCCTTCTCCCTTTTCCCTGCCCCCACACCCCGCTCCCCAAAAAACTACCACCTACATCCTGCACCCTGCTCAATTCTCCATATATCCTGCACCCTGCTCCCTTCTCCATATATCCTGCACCCTGCTCCCTTCTCCATATATCCTGCACCCTGCTCCCTTCTCCATATATCCTGCACCCTGCTCCCTTCTCCATATATCCTGCACCCTGCTCCCTTCTCCATATATCCTGCACCCTGCTCCCTTCTCCATATATCCTGCACCCTGCTCCATTCTCCCTCCTTCTTACCTGAAAAACATTACGAAGGAAAACAGTATTCACTTAATAGTAAATAAAGACAGCTCTTCATAAGACTTCCTCACACAGTGATTGCTGTGAGCTGGATGCTCAATGCTCACCACTAGGGGCGCCAGAAGGCACTCCAAGACGAGGGCACTGAATGACTCCAGCTTGATATGACCTCCATGGCCTCTAGGGGCGCAGGGAGCCAGTGAAGCTGACACTGGCTGCTGCTGTGCAAGTAAATGCAAGATATCCCACAATGCTGAAATAATATCAGACCACCAAGGGAAATAAGCAAATAACGTACCTTACAGATTTGTGGCTTGCGTGTTGAAAATGGCAATTCGCTCAGATCCTGTGATAAACTCACTTTCAAACACCTGCAGCTGAAAAAAAATGGTATTGGAAAAAATCTGATACAAATCAAAAAGTCACCTTTTTGCAAGTCTTTTATTTATATATATATTTTTTAAACAAAGTAATCAGGTATCGGTAGCAGCACTGCTTACAGACACAGGCCTCAGTCCTTCCTTCACGAGTTCCAACCCTGAACTAACTTCCAAACTGATCCCGGTGCTGTCATACACCTGGCCAGGTAAACCAGCAATCAGTGAAGCGATTCAACCTGCCCACATGCACCTGCATTCCTGAGCCGAGGGGGTTAACCCCGTCTCAGCCCAAACCAAACAGCCTGCAGGGTGTTCACCCCGCCACACTGCTGTGCAGAAATACTGAAAGAAATCCATTCACTGACTGGTCTTCAGTCCAGTGTTTTCAACACACACGGGAAAGTCGCTGAACCTGGGGTAGCAAACTAAATAAGATGATGCACCCGACGTGCCTGTCCTCAGTGCAGCCCTGCTAATAATAATAATAATAATAATAATAATAATAATAATAATAATAATAATCTGGGGAGTCGGGAGGCAGATGCTTCATTAAAGGAAGAGAGTGGAGAGCTTGTTGAGATAAATGGCGCAAAGTGAAGAGCAATTAGTTCAGCAGCCGCACTGACACTGAAGGGGCTGTGTGAGTTACTGCAGAGAGCGTCTTGAAGGGCAGGACTTCAGATCAAAACAGACAGCCGGAACAGCCTTTGATCTGCCTCTGAGAAGCTGTCAGCTGTACTGAGGAGAGGAGAGGAGAGCAGAGCAGAGGAGAGGAGAGAAGTGGAGAGAGGAAGGGGGTAGAGAGGAGAGGGGGTAGAGGAGAGGGGTGGAGAGGAGAGGAGGAGAGGCGAGGAGAGAGGGTGTAGAGAGGAGAGGAGAGAGGAAGAGTGTAGAGAGGAGAGGGGTGGAGAGGAGAGGAGGAGAGGAGAGGAGAGAGGTGTAGAGAGGAGAGGAGAGAGGTGTAGAGAGGAGAGGAGAGAGGGTGTAGAGAGGAGAGGGGGTAAAGGAGAACAGAGGGGTGGAGAGGAGAGGAGAGCAGAGTTACATCCTGCTGTCCTCGCATCTCTCTGATTAAAAATACTACATGCCTCATATTTAAAGGTGGTTATTATTATTGAGAAGAAATAACCATCGAGAGGGTCCCCTGAAGGCTCACCTGGTAAAGGTGTGACCGCACGGTGTGCAGGGGGAGTCCTGCAGAGTCACTCGTAGAGGACACACACAGCAGGATATTCAAAGGGTTACAAGTGATATGTTGGGAAAAGGCAGATAGTAACATAAAGTATCCCTTTAAGTGAGGGGCTGGGACTCAGAGTTTTTCTTTTATAAATGTAGTCGTCGCCAATGATTTTTACCCTGGTTTTCTACCCAATTTGGAATGCCCAATTATTATTCACAACAAGGTGAAACTGGGGAGCCCGGGTGTGACCTTGTTGTGAAGTTGTGCGTCTGTGCTGATACTGAGACAGCTCGGGTGTGGAATGTGTCTGCTCTGGTTAATCTCAATGAGGAGGGTAATGCAGTGCAGGGGGCTGCAGATGAACACTCTCATGCTCAGTTTGAATGGGATGCTGCCGCTGATGTAATGCCATGTATAATAGGAGGCTAAGCTCCCTCGGTCCCGATGGAAATATTCCTCAGAGATGGACACCTCTCCCGCTATTTATACCTCCCTAAATCCTCATGAATATGGATCGGCTGAGCTTCGAGAAGACAGGTGTGTCAGTGTTAGTGTCAGCTCCCTCCCTGCTAGTGCAACATCTGAGCAACCCCACCCCTCACAATCCCTCACAACCCCCAAATACCAAGCCCATCATTTTCCATGTCAAGGAATATCGATAACCCAGACTTCCAAATTCCCTTTCTCCCCTCCTATTAGCTCGAGCAGCTTTACTTGTGCTACCATTGGCCCTTATTACAGAACTATTACATTGCATTTGCAGTGCCAGTGTCCTCTCAGCATGCATTGCTATTGGAATTCCTTTGGGAAGGCTATGGTGAGTGTACAGTGGTGCCATTCTACCAATAGCTGCCATGGTGCTACCATTGCCACTCAGTACAGAAGCATTCTATTGCAATTGTCGTGCCACGGTCTGCCTGTCTGTATTGTCAATGAAGATCATTGGGAAGGGTTTCATCAGCATATTGTTGTACCACAATATTTTTGCACAGTATTTTTGCAGTTTTGCCATGCTTTTCCCATATGCTTTACCGTGCTTTATTACACTTTGCCTTGCTCTTACTATAGTAAAATCATATAAGGGTCCCCATGTGCTATACTCAGCACAGTACCATCTCTGTCTGTCTGTGTGTGTGTGTGTGTGTGTGTGTGTGTGTGTGTGCGTGCGTGTGTGTGTGCTCTGTGTGTGTGTGTGTGTGTGTGTCTGCGAGGAAGGTGATACTCTGCGGTGGGATGGGATCTCCAGGTATGGTTCTGTGTGTGTGTCAAACCTCTGTGTGTGTGTGTGTGTGTCTTACCTGCCACCCACCGGAGCAAACTGAGAGGAGCCCCACACAGGAGTGTCTGAGAGGAGCCCCACACAGGAGTGTCTGACAGAGAGGGATCTGCTGTGAGTCTGTGTGTGTCTGTGTGTGTTTGTGTGTGTGTGTGTGTGTGAGAGGAGCCCCACACAGGAGTGTCTGAGAGAGAGCCCCACAGGTGATACTCAGGAGTGTCTGAGTGGGATCAGGAGTGTGCAGGGTGAGATCTCCAGGTTTGGTTCTTGTGATGGGAGATTACGAAGCGCTGGAACTCAAACCTAATCCTCATTTGAGTGAAGTGAGGCGCGGCGGATTAGCCAGTCTTACCTGCCACCCACCGGAGCAAACTGAGAGGAGCCCCACACAGGAGTGTCTGAGAGGAGCCCCACACAGGAGTGTCTGAGAGGAGCCCCACACAGGAGTGTCTGACAGAGAGCCCCACACAGGAGTGTCTGACAGGAGCCCTACACAGGAGTGTCTGAGAGGAGCCCCACACAGGACTGTCTGACAGAGAGCCCCACAGGAGTGTCAGGAGAGAGCCCCACACAGGAGTGTCTGAGTCTGAGAGGCCCCACACAGGAGTGTCCCCACAGGAGTGTCAGGAGAGCCCCACACAGGTCTGACAGAGAGCCCCACACAGGAGTGTCTGACAGAGAGCCCCACACAGGAGTGTCTGACAGAGAGCCCCACACAGGAGTGTCTGAGAGGAGCCCCACACAGGAGTGTCTGAGAGGAGCACCACACAGGAGTGTCTGAGAGGAGCCCCACACAGGAGTGTCTGAGAGGAGCACCACACAGGAGTGTCTGAGAGGAGCCCCACACAGGAGTGTCTGAGCGTCTGAGCATGCCTGTGTGTGTGTGTGTGTGTGTGTGTTTTGCTCACAGGGTTTTGATGCAATGTTTGTTTTTCAGATTAATCGTTCATATCTGTTTCGTCAAACAGAAACAAAGCCCTTCACCTTTTCTTCCAGACAACAACCTTTATTTTGATATTGACTCTGATATGTGTGTGTGTGCGTGCATGCGTGCGTGTGTGCATGTGTGTAGGCATATTATTTTGAGAACAGCATTTTAAAAAAGTCCTACCAACATACCAGGTAAGATTCACTAAGCTTTTGCCCAGAAGCAACTCAGATACAGGATAAACCCCTTTCAAAAAGACGGAGAGGAGAGGAGAGGAGAGGAGACGTGAAAGCAGGCTTTCTCTCCGAGAGGAGTAAGGTTTCTGACAGACAGACAGACAGAGCCGGGGCCCCTCTCCACACTGAGGGCTATTCATCCCTTTGTCACATGAGCTCGGAGAACGAGCAGCAGCAGCAGCAGCAGCAGCACAGCCCCCTTAATCCTGCTTAATTTGAGTGCAAAGAAATTCACATGCAGCGCTAAGAACATTTACAGAGGACACTGCCTGCATTTTACCCCCAAAATAAAACACAGCTTAAACCACTAAGCTTTATTGATCCCACAATTTGATATTGTGATTAATGAGCGAGCCGGGTCCCTTCTAGATTACAGGCAACGCTACGCTGCTCTGAATTGGGAATCCATTAGCAGGACACTGAGGCTCGCCCTGGGGAGTCGCTCACTTCTTAAACGCACACTGATAGTTCTGCGGTTTTTTCTTTTTTTATTACGCGGGTTTGGTTCAGCAGGCTGCTCAGTTTTCAGTCAACGCAATATGAGGGAAAGGAGATACTGGCTTTAAAGGAATAGAAACAACAATACAATACTGAGACCGAGGAGCACACAGCACAGAGAGGAGATGCACTGAGAAAACAGAATGTGGGCTCAGGGATAGAGTCGATTTCCCATTACAAGCGAGGGAAGACCCGATAACAGCTTAGTAATACTTATCATATAAAAATCCTATTTGGACTAGAAGTCCGGCTCAAGACAATCTTCTGAATGAGAAAGTCCTTGCCAACACAGGGGTCATTTGTCTCATCAAACGTTTTGATTAGCGGTCAAGATTTGCCTTGAGAAAAAGTGCAACCCGAATATGTTTGTCAATTCATTTTTGTTTTCGTAAGAAGTTCGGTATACAGGTGTAAGGGGGGAAAGGCTCAGTGAGATCATGAACTGCTTCAGGGTCTGGATGGAGGGTCCATTGGTTCAGTTAAACAATTCAGAACAGGATTGGAACAAAGAGCAGGACTGGAAGTGATTTAGAGGACAGATCTCAAACCCCAGTGCACTAGAGCAGCCATTTCGAAAAGAGCTTTGAAACAGACTTTAAAGTTCTACGTGTTAAAAGCTGTCAGGATGTTATCAATGAAAAGAGAAATGACAGGTCTGTCATGTAAACCCTGCTACACACTCTTTAAGGGGTACAGACTGAGGGAGAGTTGGGGGCTCTGTTAAAGTATAGAGGGGTGCAGATTGAGGGAGAGCTGGGAGCTCTGTAACAGGACAGAGGTTCAGATCGAGGAGTACAGGGAGATTCAGATCGAGGGGTACAGGGAGGTTCAGATCGAGGAGTACAGGGAGATTCAGATCGAGGGGTACAGGGAGGCACAGGGTACAGAGAGGTTCAGATCCAGGGGTACAGGAGGTTCAGATCCAGAGGTACAGGGAGGTTCAGATCCAGGGATACAGGGAGGTTCAGATCGAGGGGTACAGGAGGTTCAGATTGAGGGGTACAGGAGGTTCAGATCCAGGGGTACAGGGAGGCACAGTGTATAGAGAGGTTCAGATCCAGGAGTACAGGAGGTTCAGATCCAGGGGTACAGGGAGGCACAGTGTATAGAGAGGTTCAGATCGAGGGGTACAGGGAGGCACAGTGTATAGAGAGGTTCAGATCGAGGGGTACAGGGAGGCACAGTGTATAGAGCAGTTGAGAATCCCTCAGGTGTAAGGTGCAGCCGTTGATTAAAGCTGCTGCCTTGGTTTTTGACAGTGATGGATGGCTGTTCAGCTGGTGCCAATTAAGCCGTCACGGACAATAGCCGCAGCACAGAGAGGGGCGATGCGGGCCCAGTTTAATTTAAACCTGTGGAATCTGGCAGCGTCGACGCGATTCCTCCGGCTTCTGCAGGAACCTGCTCACTTCCAGCAGGCGGCTCTTTGTTTGCAGGATCCCAGAGTTTTCCTCTTAATTAATTTAAGAGAAACTAATTAAACCCTTTTCTTTCTCAGACCTGCTTCGCGCCCCGTACGGCACAAAAGAAAGGTATGAGGGGAGCGGGGCTTTGTTCAGCCGGTGCCAGCTGAAATAATATTAGTCCCTGTGAGTCCGGCAGCCTGTGTTTATTAAAAACAGAAAGGACTTCACTCCTTAAATTAAAAAGCATAGGTAGTGCACTTGGGAGCCGTGGAAAGTCACTTCACACAAGCCTCCCGCTCCTGAGCCCTGCAGTTTTATTCATTCAGCCCGGAACTTCCTTTTATTTCACAAGGCAATAATAAAACTGGCACAGATTTGTTTCGTTTTTTTTTCTTCTCTAGTTTACAATGTAACCAAGGTAATTCAGTTGTCAGTTTAATAAAAGCACATTTTTAACACTATGCCTTACCTGCATCAGCGGACTGCTGAGGCGTGTGCACTCATTTGGAGTGCTTCTGCTTGTCCCTTGGCTGTGAGCTTGCTTTAAGCTTGCCTTAAGACCCCAATCTGCTGTTCCGGATTCTGTCTCGTCGTGAGATGAGGTTAAAAGCTCTGAACCCCCGAATGCAGACGAGTCTGGCTCTCTTGCCCTGTGGTTAAACGTGCCCGGTTTGTGCCAAGCCTCTGCCCTGGTACACTTTGTATCTCTCTAGACTGACAGCAGGGTAACATTGCTATGTAAAGCTGTGCACAGACTATAGCACACTGACACCAGTCACAGTGACCTCATCTCTTCCAGTCCATTCCAGTTCACGACGTTTTCCCAACCAGCCTTCGTTATTGGACCGATCTTCAGCAGCAGGAGGGCAGTTCTATGCAGAGCTGGAATGGCCTGGAAGAGCCAAGGTTTCCTGCTCTAGTGTTGTAGCCTGTCACAGTAAATCCTGCGTTATCCAGACTAAATCAGGGGCGAAGGAAAACTGTTGTTGATCGGATAGTCAAATTATTACTGTAAAAATGAAAATGTGACATTTCTGTTCAAGAAGCCAGAAATGATCACAATACAGCCACTGTGTACAATGAACCCATTACACCTGCATTCTACATTAGCCTTCGCCAACAACTGAACCCTAAATACACCTGCTGGGCACTCAGAGAATGACTTCACTGTCCTGGATACCCAGGGGTCCTGGGACCCTGCCACTCCACTCGACAATCGATGTCCCTGGTCACACACACACCATGAACTCGATAATAACCAATATCTTCTCTAGCAATTCAATAGTTAATGAATCGGACCAATTTGCTGGAGCAACGAGGGGAGGGTGAAAGTCTCTTTGAACTCCTCTGTTGTAACCAGACTGCCAAGGCAGATATTTGCACAGTAAATATTTTAATCCCTAACTAATCACTTGGGTGAGCGCAGCGCTGGGCGGGCAAGGCCCTGATCACCGGCGCGCTGCATTCCTGCGGTCAATGACGCCTTTGTTCAGAGGATTGTGGGAAGAGTCTGCTAATGTGGACCTCCTGGGGGGGGGGGGAAGCAGGTGAACTCAAACCCTGCCCCGCCAAGCTAGGGAGATCCATCCATCCATCCATCCATCCATTATCATTAACCGCTTACTCCTTTACAGGGTTGCGGTGAGCCGGAGCCTAACCCGGCATACACAGGGCGCAAGGCGAGACTACACCCTGGACGGGACGCCAGTCCATCGCAAGCTAGGGAGATGCACTCTATAAATCCCTGTGTCCTGGTCTCATGTAAATAACCGTTTCAATAGGAATTAGAGGAAGGTTCCTGTCTGTCTTCTTGCCCATCACTCAGTCCTGGGGCTCAGCCCCCCATTCTCTCTCTACAGAGGTCATGCTCAGTTTTTAAAGAAGCACCTGTCAGAACAGACATGCCTTCTCATTGTAAAACAGCAGACCTGGTGTACCCCAGCTTCAAATCAACCCCCAGGACCCGCTTGTTCTCTCTTGCTTTCAGCCTGGTATCTGTTATTAGCTGTTGTCTAAATTGCTATTTCAGGTTTTCCCCTCCATCTTATTGGTATGATTCTGTATGACACACGCATCCACAATGTTTAGGATTCACATCCTTGCCTTGTATTTAATGTATTATGCCTGTATGTAATGTATTTGAATTTGTTTTACTATTTGTATTTCAATGCATTTTTGTATTATGCATTGTTCCTCACTATCTTGTAAAACTGTTTGTGATGGTGCTCCACTATGAAAGGCGCTATATAAAATAAAGATTGACTGATATCTAGATACTGGATAGTGAGTGCATGAGTGAGTGTGAGAGAGAGTGGATTGAGATCTCTACTGCCTCAGTGTGTTGCCAGTGACAGTCACTTGCTTGCCCAACTCAGGAGGAAGAGAGAGAGAGAGAGAGAGAGGGAGGGGGGAGGGAAGAGTGGGGAGAGGGGGAGGAGGGGGGGAGAGAGATCACAGGCTCATCATGTCTACTTGATTTGTAAAATCCTTCATCATCAAATCTCAAATTTGCTACACGTTTACCTTTATCAGATCTGAAATAAAAAGGAACAATTCTTGCTTGCCACAAGACTGCCTGGGGGCCAATTATCCAATCCTCTGACAGCCCCGCGTCTTTGTAGTCTGTGCGCAGCCTTTCATTCAGCTGCCAGCTCACTCCTTATCCTCACACAGGCCTCGCAACATCTGCCACTGAATATGCAATGAGCACGTCCGAGACAAACTTACCAGGGAGAGCTAATATTTACAAACATCAAACCAGACGCAGCCCTCGTTCGCCTCGCAGACAGACTGCAGCTGTATCCAGCAGCTAGTACAAGAACACTTGTGAAACGCCCTGCCACCGCCAACGCTGCCAACGCCAACGCTGCCAACGCCAACGCTGCCACCAACGCCAACACCAACGCTGCCACCGCCACCAACGCCAACCCTGCCAATGCTGCCACCGCCAACGCCAACCCTGCCACCGCCACACCCTAAAATGACATATGAATAAAAACAGCATTAGCAGAAATCTAAAGTAGCAGACCTAGTATAATACAAGGATAGATTCCTTGTGTCTGTCAGTCTGCCCATCACACTCCCTATCTCACAGACTAGGTGGAGGTCACAGAGGTGAGTTAGGGCATGTACAAGGATAACCTTTGGCCTTTGACCCTTCTCAGGATCGGAGTAAAGAAGACAAAGCTGCCAGCTCCGCTCTGTTCCCATCGCAGGATTTCGATTGCTGCCGCTCTCTGCCTCCATACAGCCCAGCGCTGGCGATGCTGCAGACTCCCCCCTGGGTTCAGATAATCAATCATTTAGCTCTCTGTGCAAAGTTACTACTTCATTAAATACTTCACTGACTGTCAGCGATACTGTTTTCCATCACCACACATACGAATGATTTCATACAGAATAGAAAGGTCTTGATCAGGAGCACTGAGCGCCGTTCAGCGTTTCTTTATTTGAAAACACTGGTAAGAACTTGTTTATTAAATACAGCTTCTTCTGGTTTTAATCCTACAAAACATGCTAAAAAGGGCTTAGCAAGTCAAATCCTACCTCATTTCCACAGGTTGCAATTAAAAAACCAGTAGATAAATAAAAAATAAAAATGCAGCTTTTCTGCAAGTCTCCAATACTTTCTGCTGGGGCTTGAAAGATTAGAGAAATGACTTCACACAAACAGGACATGAAACACACACGTACAGAGGGATAACCCCCCCTGAAACACACACGTACAGAGGGATAACCCCCCCTGAAACACACACGTACAGAGGGATAACCCCCACACCCCCTGAAACACACACGTACAGAGGGATAACCCCCCCTGAAACACACATGCACTGAGGGATAACCCCCCCTGAAACACACACGTACAGAGGGATAACCCCCCCTGAAACACACACGTACAGAGGGATAACCCCCACCCCTGAAACACACATGCACTGAGGATAACCCCCTGAAACACACACGTACAGAGGATAACCCCCTGAAACACACATGCACTGGAGGGATAACCCCACACCCCTGAAACACACACGTACAGAGGATAACCCCCCTGAAACACACACACTGAGGGATAACCCCACACCCCCCCCCTGAAACACACACGCACAGAGGGATAACCCCCCCTGAAACACACATGCACTGAGGGATAACCCCACCCCCTGAAACACACACGTACAGAGGGATAACCCCCTGAAACACACACGTACAGAGGGATAACCCCCTGAAACACCCCTGAATAACCCCCCCCTGACACACACGTACAGAGGGATAACCCCCTGAAACACACACGTACAGAGGGATAACCCCCCCCCCTGAAACACACACGTACAGAGGATAACCCCCTGAAACACACACAGAGGATAACCCCCCTGGATAACCACAGAGGGATAACCCCCCCCTGAAACACACACGTACAGAGGGATAACCCCCCTGAAACACACACGTACAGAGGGATAACCCCCCCTGAAACACACACAGAGGGATAACCCCACACCTCCTGAAACACACACGACAGAGGGATAACCCCCTGAAACACACACGTACAGAGGGATAACCCCCCTGAAACACACACACGTACAGAGGATAACCCCCTGAAACACACACGTACAGAGGATAACCCCCTGAAACACACACGTGCAGAGGATAACCCCCTGAAACACCCCTGATAACCCCACCCCCTGAAACACACACGTACAGAGGGATAACCCCCCCTGAAACACACATGCACTGAGGGATAACCCCCACACCCCCTGAAACACACACGTACAGAGGGATAACCCCCCCTGAAACACACACGTACAGAGGGATAACCCCCCCTGAAACACACACGTACAGAGGGATAACCCCCCCCTGAAACACACACGTGCACTGAGGATAACCCCCTGAAACACACATGCACAGAGGGATAACCCCCCCCCCTGAACACATGTGTAGAGGGATAACCCCCTGAAACACACACGTGAGAGGGATAACCCCCTGAAACACACACGTACAGAGGATAACCCCCCTGAAACACACACGTACAGAGGATAACCCCCTGAAACACACCTACAGAGGATAACCCCCTGAAACACACACGCGTGCAGAGGGATAACCCCCCCCCTGAAACACACACGTACAGACAGGGATAACCCCCCCCCACGCAAACACACACGTACAGAGGATAACCCCCCTGAAACACACACGTACAGAGGGATAACCCCCACACCCCCTGAAACACACACGTACAGAGGGATAACCCCCCTGAAACACACGCACGTACAGAGGGATAACCCCACCCCCCAAACACACACGTACAGAGGGATAACCCCCCCTGAAACACACACGTACAGAGGGATAACCCCCTGAAACACACACGTACAGAGGGATAACCCCCCCTGAAACACACACGTACAGAGGGATAACCCCCTCAAACACACACGTACAGAGGGATAACCCCCTGAAACACACACGTACAGAGGGATAACCCCCCTGAAACACACACGTACAGAGGGATAACCCCCCCTGAAACACACACGTACAGAGGGATAACCCCCCCTGAAACACACACGTACAGAGGGATAACCCCCCCTGAAACACACACGTACAGAGGGATAACCCCCCCTGAAACACACACGTACAGAGGGATAACCCCCACCCCTGAAACACACACACGCAGAGAGGATAACCCCCCCCCACATACAGAGGGATAACTACACACACGACAGAGGGATATCCCCCTGAAACACACACGCACATTGCTTTATAATCTTAAAATAGTGTCCCCCTGAAACACATTGCAGATCTTTTCCCCCCCCCAGAATATCATTACAGATATTTCATTTTTCATATGTGTTGCTGCTACGCAATTGTCTTTCAGGGAAGGAGCCAATTTTTAAGTGTCTGCGCTCCCACAGTGCCTGTAAGTTAGACACATTTCCAAATTAATTAAGACTTTTTCCACATAGTAATTAATTTGTTTACTCTTAAAGCAAAATCTCAAAGCGCTGTACAAACAGCATAAATAGGATAACCCCCAAACAACACACGCAAATGCTGTAGAGGATAGAGGATAACCCCCTGAAACACACACACATTTGGAGGATAACCCCCACATGAAACACACATTTACAGAGGATAACCCCTGAAACACACACGTACAGAGGATAACCCCCTGAAACACAAAATGAAACACACACGTGAGGGGATAACCCCCCCCCCTGAAACACACACGTGAGGGGGGATGTGTGTGTTGAAACACAGTGTGAGAGGGATGTGTGTGCCTGTAACACACACGTGAGGGGATAACCCCCCTGAAACACAGCGTGAGGGGATAACCCCACACCCCTGTTTGTACACACACGTATTTCAGGGGGATAACCCCCTGAAACACACACAGTGAGGGGGTAACCCCCCTTGTAACACACACGCACAGGGGATAACCCCCTGAAACACACATTTTCAGTGTGAGGGGTAACCCCCTGAAACACATTTCAGTGTGAGGGGGATAACCCCCTGAAACACAGTGTGAGGGGATAACCCCCACCCCCTGAAACACACATGTGAGGGGTAACCCCCACACCCCCCTGAATTTCACGTGTGAGGGGTAACCCCCCCTAGAAACACACACGTGTGAGGGGATAACCCCCACACCCATACACTGTTCTACTTATGAAATATCATGAAATGCATTGCTTTATAATCTTAAAATAGTGTCCAAAACTTCATTGCAGATCTTTTCCAGAATATCATTACAGATATTTCATTTTTCATATGTGTTGTGTTTTTGTAATTGTCTTTCAGGGGGAGTGTGTTTTTAAGTTCTGTGTCCCACAGTTGCCTGTAAGTTAGACACATTTCCAAATTAATTAAGACTTTTTCCACATAGTAATTAATTTGTTTACTCTTAAAGCAAAATCTCAAAGCGCTGTACAAACAGCATAAATACTTTAATAAGATCCAATTAAACACAGCGCATCGCCGGCCGCAGTATGCTGTAGATTTACAATGTGCTCCCAGCTGCATCGCCCAGCCAGGAGGAGCCTTAAAATGGGTGTTTGTGTATTTCAGTGTGAGGGGGTTGTGTGTGTTTGTATTTCAGTGTGAGGGGGTTGTGTGTGCTTGTATTTCAGCGTGAGGGGGTTGTGTGTGTTTGTATTTCAGTGTGAGGGGGTTGTGTGTGTTTGTATTTCAGTGTGAGGGGGTTGTGTGTGTTGTATTTCAGTGTTGGGGGGTTGTGTGTGTATTTCAGTGTGAGGGGGTTGTGTGTGCTTGTATTTCAGTGTGAGGGGGTTGTGTGTGCTTGTATTTCAGTGTTGGGGGGTTGTGTGTGTATTTCAGTGTGAGGGGGTTGTGTGTGCTTGTATTTCAGTGTGAGGGGGTTGTGTGTGTTTGTATTTCAGTGTGAGGGGGTTGTGTGTGCTTGTATTTCAGTGTGAGGGGGTTGTGTGTGCTTGTATTTCAGTGTGAGGGGGTTGTGTGTGCTTGTATTTTAGTGTGAGGGGGTTGTGTGTGTATTTCAGTGTGTGAGTGTGTATGTATTATTTGTATACTATATTGTATTATAATTGATAATAGTTTTAGCCTCCTGCTGGGCAATAAACATAACTATACCTACACTCCCCACAGGATGACGTCCCAGCAGTGACACTGTGCTAGAGTACAGAACAGAGAGAGGAGAGAGAGGAGAGGAGAGAGAGGAGAGGAGCGGACTTGGAGAGGGGAGATGAAGAGGAACGTCTGTGTGTAATTTGAGAAAAAGGTCACTGCTGCAGAAGACAGTGCTTGATTCCTCTAACTCACCGTGCAAACGCTTACACCAGCCTGGCCGCCAGGCATTGGATTGAGAGAGATAGAGTGGGGAGGGAGAGAGGGGGTGGAGAAGGAAGAGAGGGAGAGACAGAGGAGAATAAACAGAGAGATGGAAATAGAGGGGAATGGGGAGATAGAGAGAGAGCAAGGGAAACAGAGTCAGTCCCGAGGCGAGCAGTGTGGTGCGATAGAGCCCCAGCACTCTTAATCCAAGCTCTTTCTCTTTCTAATACTTTTGAATCATTCCTCCAGTACAGCCCCCCCTCCCCACTCCTAAATTACCCTGAGCAGCTAACTTTGTAACTTTAACCCATCCCATTGATGTGCACACTCCTTCAGGCGTCCTCACTAATGAATGGGAGAGAGAGAGAAAAGAGCAAACTTAAAAGATGGTCTTTTATAAAGTAATTTAAGAAAATCCTGTTAGCTGGATCAAGTACAAGAGTATCATTTCTTAAAATGGTTAAAAGATTCTCCCTCGCTCTCTTTAATAACAAAATTAGCGAGCACGAGATATGGATTCAATTCCAGTATCTATATTCTACAGAGTGGTGCTAGCGCGTCTCTGTGTGTGGGGGGGTCTGGCACTAGAACGCCTGGGGAAGGGGGGCTGTGTGAGGAGGGGGGGGGCCCATACTCCAGCCCACATGCTGTGCAGGCCAGGCCAGGCCCCAGGCTCCTATGATGCAGCACACTATCTAATGCTAGGCTTCTACCTGAACAAAGCTGTGCTGTGCAGTGCGGTGAGGTATGGTGCAGTGCTGTGCTGTGCAGTGCGGTGAGGTATGGTGCAGTGTTGTGAGGTATGGTATTGTGCTGTGCTGTGCAGTGAGGTATGGTGCTGTGCTGTGCTGTGCTGTGCTGTGCTGTGCAGTGAGGTATGGGGCTGTGCTGTGCAGTGCTGTGAGGTATGGGGCTGTGCTGTGCTGTGCATGGTGCTGTGCTGTGCTGTGGGCTGTGCTGTGCTGTGCAGTGAGGTATGGTGCTGTGCTGTGCAGTGCTGTGAGGTATGGGGCTGTGCTGTGCAGTGCTGTGAGGTATGGGGCTGTGCTGTGCTGTGCTGTGAGGTATGGGGCTGTGCTGTGCTGTGAGGTATGGGGCTGTGCTGTGCTGTGCTGTGAGGTATGGTGCAGTGCTGTGCTGTGAGGTATGGGGCTGTGCTGTGCAGTGCTGTGAGGTATGGGGCTGTGCTGTGCTGTGCAGTGAGGTATGGGGCTGTGCTGTGCTGTGCTGTGCAGTGCTGTGAGGTATGGGGCTGTGCTGTGCAGTGCTGTGAGGTATGGGGCTGTGCTGTGCAGTGCTGTGAGGTATGGGGCTGTGCTTTGCTGTGAGGTATGGGGCTGTGCTGTGCAGTGTTGTGAGGTATGGGGCTGTGCTGTGCTGTGAGGTATGGGGCTGTGCTGTGCTGTGAGGTATGGTGCTGTGCAGTGCTGTGAGGTATGGTGCAGTGCTGTGCTGCTGTGCTGTGCAGTGCTGTGCTGTGAGGTATGGGGCTGTGCTGTGCAGTGCTGTGAGGTATGGTGCTGTGCTGTGCTGTGAGGTATGGGGCTGTGCTGTGCAGTGCTGTGAGGTATGGGGCTGTGCTGTGCTGTGCTGTGAGGTATGGTGCTGTGCTGTGCTGTGCTGTGAGGTATGGTGCTGTGCTGTGATTGATAGCGTGCTGTACAGAACTGGTCAGACACAGTACAGTTTAATACGGAGGACTGGGATTGTATTCAGTACCATTTCATTCACAGTACTGCAGAGCACATGCAATACACTGAAGACACCCTAGCTAGCAGATCCATTTTATTAAAATGACCTTTGTTAAAATTCTCCAATGGTAAATGTGCACTTGCTGTAAATTCACTTGCCTGTGCTTTACCAGGTCTGCTTAGCATTGCTTGTGACCAAGGGTTTTGACCTTGGTTGGTTCTGCTATCACAATTATCAAGGCGAATCACTCTAGCAATGATGTGGAATGTTTCCAGTGACATAGTGGCTGAAAATACAGCCCTACCATTTTCTGCAATCCACAGACTAGCAGTCGCTTCTCCTTTGGATCTGTAGCTCAGCTATCAAGAGTAACTCAGTGGCGGCACGCCTCTCAACATGATGGCGCTCTTTCCACTCTGCACCAAGGACACACCTGCCTTCCAAGGGGCTCACTCCCACGATTGGATTTTCCACTGCTGGTGCTATGAACAGATCCATGCTGATGCTGTATCAGGAATGCGACTAACAGAATGTCTAGCAGGTCCAGGAACCATTGTGATGACATTGGAATAGGAGAGCCTACCTCGATTCATGCGTGGAGACCCTGCCCAAGTTATCTTTCCATCTTCTGACTTGAATGCTTCATCCGCATGAGAAGCAACGGGCTGCTGGGGACAGTCTGATTTTCCACATCTTCTCTTTCATGATGAAGGAGAAACCACGACAGAGTCAGTGTGCGCCTCTTCACACTCATCAGAGGAAGCTTCATGGGAACCAGGAGCAGCATCATTACTGTCTTCAGTTTGTGACACTTCCTCTTCCACTTCACTGTCTCTGTCCAGCTCTGCGACAAATGGATTTGTCTGACAGTCACTCGCAACGGCTCATTTCTGAACCTCTTTATCAGAGAGATGCTGAGAAAATGAGCCTCTAGTAACCTCTGCCTTGGAGAGATTTGTACAAACCTTGTTTATAAGCATCTCTCCAGACAGGTGCAGTCATTTCCAGACATCCTCATCATCATCATCATAATAATAATAATAATAATAATAATACTACTATGTGAAAGCATTTTATTTTCTTTATGCATACAAAGTTCTTATTTAGGAAAACTCATCAAATATTTGGGGGGTAGCATTTAAGGGGACTGGAAACCAGTGTGGGGTCAAACAGACTGGAAACAGAACAGAAGGGTTAAAGACAGCATTTTGAAGTTTTGAAGAGAAGTTGAAGGGACAGGAAATACTTCAGTACTGAAAGTCTTCTTTTAAACAAACATTTCGGTCTCCCAGGGCCCAATGCTTATAATGCAAGTAATACAGACGCACACACAGAGACACACACACAGAGAGACACACACAGTCTCAACCCCAGATACACACAGAGACACACACAGAGACACACACAGAGAGAGACATACACAGTCTCAACCCGTCACACACAGAGACACACAGAGATGCTCACAGAAACAGACACACGGGTAAACACACACACACACACACAGAAACTGAATCCCAAACACCCACACACATACAGAGACACGCACAGGTACGCAAACTCAATCAGGCACACACACACACACACACACGGCCCTTCAGCAGCTGCAGCAGCGCTGACAGAGGCAGGGCAGACAGTATCAGCACTACAGCAGAAGTCGGAGCGTCGCACTGAGATTTACTTCCCCAAAATGAGGCCACGACTGCTATGCAAATGAATCGAGGGCCCGTGGATTAGAACAGGACACCTACTCTAAATCATGATTGTCAGTCATCGCTCGGGATTAAGGGATATGGGTTTACAGACCTAAAAAAGAAGCACTCCCCCCCGAGGCAGCTTCGCATTGTCACCGGGAGGGGGGGGCAGGACTGAAGCTAGGCCTGCACTGGAGCAATACTGCCCCCTGCCGGACACACCAGGCAACTGCAGCGCTGGGAAGAGAGCGGCTTTCAGTTCCTTCCCTGTTTGACTCGCTCACTCACTCTTCAAACAGATCCGGTTTCAAACTGTAATCGCTGCCTAAGTGCTGACCAGGTCTAATCTGCTAGTGAAGCTCGTGTAACACTACATAGTTATTTGTCACAACAGAGGGAAACCTCTCAGGATTAGTATTAGGGTTCAGGCTAACGCTGGGGTTTCACTAAGCTAACAATTTACTGCTACAGTAAGTGCAGTTTAATATGTTCGGCTGCTAGTTTCAAGCCCTGCTATATAGATTCGAAAGAGGCTATTAGTACACCGAGTATCTGTAAACTGCTTGAAGTGACTTCTCAATTATTAGGACACTCAGGTTGCTCTGAGATTTTGAACAGCATGCAGATACAGTGATGACTGCGGATACAAAAGACTAGAAGATTCCTGTCTACAAGTCACGGCCAAACTGACTGGAAGGTGTTTCACCTTTAATGCAACACCCATAAAATACATTTTCTCTATGTGTTCTTAATGCTTCTACGTAGGCCTGCTTGTGCAATTTTACTGAAAAACACTATTTAAAAAAAACAAAATAACAAACACAGAACTGTCCTGCTGAACCTCGTCTTCTTTAATATCAGCATCACAAGGGTATCCATGGATTATAAAAACGAATAGATGGGCCTCTTCAGTGAGTTACAGGAAAACAATTCCATCTCGGGTTCCTGTGACAGTTTAGAAACTCCACCTTCGCTCTCGTAATTTATGACGAATTTATATTATATATACAGACGTGCTCAAATTTGTTGGTACCCTTACAGCTCATTGAAATAATGCTTCATTCCTCCTGAAAAGTGATGAAATTAAAAGCTATTTTATCATGTATACTTGCATGCCTTTGGTATGTCATAGAATAAAGCAAAGAAGCTGTGAAAAAGATGAATTATTGCTTATTCTACAAAGATATTCTAAAATGGCCTGGACACATTTGTTGGTACCCTTAAAAAATAATAAATAATTGGATTATAGTGATATTTCAAACTAATTAGTTTCTTTAATTAGTATCACACATGTCTCCAATCTTGTAATCAGTCATTCAGCCTATTTAAATGGAGAAAAGTAGTCACTGTGCTGTTTGGTATCATTGTGTGCACCACAAACATGGACCAGAGAAAGATGGGAGTTGTCTGAGGAGATCAGAAAGAAAATAATAGACAAGCATGGTAAAGGTAAAACTAAAGACTATCTCCAAGCAGCTTGATGTTCCTGTGACAACAGTTGCAAATATTATTAAGTTTAAGGTCCATGGAACTGTAGCCAACCTCCTCGGCCGCAAAGGAAAATCGACCCCAGATTGAACAGAAGGATAGTGCGAATGGTATAAAAGAACCAAGGATAACTGCCAAAGAGATACAAGCTGAACTCCAAGGTGAAGGTATATTTTATATATACCATCCATATTTTTATATATATGGAAGAAGACCCAGGAGGACTCCACTTTTGAAAGAAAAACATAAAAAAGCCAGACTGGAATTTGCTAAAATGCATATTGACAAGCCACAATCCTTCTGGGAGAATGTCCTTGGACAGATGAGTCAAAACTGGAGTTTTGGCAAGTCACATCAGCTCTATGTTCACAGATGAAAAAATGAAGCTTTCAAAGAAAAGAACACCATACCTACAGTGAAACATGGAGGAGGCTCTCTTATGTTTTGGGGCTGCTTTGTGCGCCTGGCACAGGGTGCCTTGAATCTGTGCAGGGCACAATGAAATCTCAAGACTATCAAGGCATTCTGGAGTGAAACGTCTGCCCAGTGTCAGAAAGCTCTGTCTCAGTCGGGTCATGGGTCCTCCAACAGGATAATGACCCAAAACACACAGCTAAAAACACCCAAGAATGGATAAGAACAAAACATTGGACTATTCTCTCTCTCTCTCCTCTCTGAATCTCTCTGTCTATGGAAAGAGCTGAAACTTGCAGTCAGGAGAAGGCACCCATCAAACCTGAGACAGCTGGAGCAGTTTGCTCAGGAAGAGTTTACCTGTTAACAGGTGCAGAAGTCTCACTCTACAGAAAACTCTTTGATTGCTGATTGCCTCTAAAGGTTGAGCAACAAAATATTAGATTAGCTCCCATCATTTTTTTGTCCATGCCATTTTCATTTGTTTTATTATTTACAATATTATGTTGAATAAAAAAATCAAAAGCAAAGTCTGATTTCTATTAAATATGGAATAAACAATGGTGGATGCCAATTACTTTTGTCAGTTTCAAGTTATTTCAGAGAAAATTGTGCATTCTTTGTTTTTTTGTGGAGGGTGTTTGAGCTGTATATATATATATATATATATATATATATATATATATATATATATATACACACACACCTGGTGGGGTTTTACACTACAGGGCTGTGTCCTACAAAGTCAGTATCTCTCTCTCTCTCTCTCTCTCTGTGGTGGGTTTCATGTGCTGTTCAGTGTTGCTGTTCATCTCTCTCTCTCTCTCTGTCTCTCTGTGGGTGGGGTTTCATGTGCTTGTGTATTGTGCAGGGTGTTTGCTGTTCAGTTCAGTATCTCTCTCTCTCTCTCTCTCTCTGTGGTGGGGTTTCATGTGCTTGTGTTTGCTGTTCAGTATGCTCTCTCTCTCTGTCTCTCTCTGTGGTGGGGTTTCAGGGTGTTTGCTGTTCAGTATCTCTCTCTCTCTCTCTCTCTCTCTGTGGTGGGGTTTCATGTGCTTGTGTATTGTGCAGGGTGTTTGCTGTTCAGTATCTCTCTCACGCTGGTGCGGTAGGAGAGTGTTTTCGCTACTATATTTTTGCAAATTTATATATTTATTTGTTAATTGTTTAGTTTGTTTATATATCTTTGTTTCGTTGCTTTGTTTGTACTTTACCGTTTATAGAGTAGTGTGTGTGTGTGTGTGTGTGTGTGTGTGTAGGTCCCGTTATGGGATCTCACTCTGGAGGGCTGGGGGCTCTCAGCCGCCGACACGGGGTCAGCTGCTTGCCTGATGCCGGCGTGTCGGTGGAGGAGTGCCTGCTGGCAGTGGGAGAGGTGGTCAGGTGTGAAAATATAATATCGGCATCCCATATGAATAAAAAGGTTTGTCGTGTTTTTTTAAAGAGGTATCGCTGGTCAATCAACTAGTGGAGGAAGGTTTTTCAGTGAAAGGAGATTTTATTCAAGTATCCCCCTTAGTAACCCCTGTTACCAAGGTAATCATGTCTAATGTGCCGCCATTTTTAAAAAACGAGACCTTGGCAAATGAACTTGCCCGATATGGCAAACTGGTGTCCCCAATTAAAAATATACCATTAGGGTGCAGAAATACAAATGTTAAGCACGTCCTGTCTTTTCGGAGACAGGCGTTTTTGCTGAATAACCGGGGAGGTGATTGATGTTGCTTGGAGCTTCAGTGTGGAAGGGACGGGCTGCGTAGTGTTTGTCAGCTCGGATACAATGCGGTGTTTTAACTGTGGGGAACAGGGACACCAGAGGAGAGCCTGCCCGAGAAAAAACAAAGATGAGGAAAGGCAGGAGCAGGGTACTGATGGCAGGGAGGAGGCTGGGGATGTTGGGGGTGAGCGGGAGGATGAGGCGGCTCCCCCATTGCAGCGCCAGCCGGAGTCTCTGAGAGACCAGGAGCCGCCGATCGGGATGAAGCCGCCCACACCACAGCCGAGGCTGAAGAGACTCAGCCACGGTCCGTCACAAAATAAAACTACCGAAAATGATGAGGGTTTTGTGATGGTAGCTAAAAAAAGACTTAAAAAACAAAAAAACAAAGAAGTTGCAGATCTGCCTAACAGCAGCGGCGGGGGCGGAGCAGAGCCCCGAGCCTGTGCTGGAGGGGAGCCTGCAGTCTCAGGCAGGGGTCTGTCCCTCCTGATAAGGAGGGAGGGGAGGCGGCACGGGCGACGGGCTTACAACCCGGCGCGGTGCAGCACTCTTCTCTCTGAACCCCAGCAAGCGGAGGCAGAGGCAGCGGTGGCGGCTGTGGCTGTGCTGGGAGGAGGAGGGAGGCGGGCGCTGTAGAGGTGGAGAGAGCCGGGAGGAGAAGGCAGCCGTGGACGGGCGGAGCAGACAGCAGGGCGGAGCAGAGGAAATGGAGGGGGGAGCTCTCTGACTCCTCGCTTATCTCTGACATCCCGATAGCCAACCCGTTAACAGGGGGAAAAAAATCTATACCTAGATGAATTTAAACAGTTTATGGAGAGTACAAAAGGAAAAGGGAGTTGAAATTGAAAACTTCTTCCCAGATCTGAGATTATTCCTCCACTCAGCACACACATCACGTCACCTTCAACATTAGAAGAGTTTGACCAGCAAAAAGGTACCGTCTTAAAAATATGTTCAAATAATTAAGAAAAAGATCGCTAATGTTGCCAAATAATAATTTTAAAATGGATACTTCTTTTAAAATTTTTTATTGTTGCTTGTTTTACTCTGTCAGTTTTTATTTTTTTCAGCAGCTATGGAAAAGTGTTTTTATTTCTTTTTAACGTGAATGGCTGCAGACAGTCTTTTAAAAGAGCGGCTGTGTGAGTTTTAGAGCAGAAGCGGGCGGGGTCGCTGCTGCAGGAGACGCACTCAGACAGGGAGAATGAGGCGGCGTGGCTGGCAGAGTGGAGGGGGCCGTGTGTGCTGAGCCACGGCTCAAGCACCAGTGCAGGAGTGGCAATTTTATTTAAGCCCAGCCTAGGAGCAACAATTTTAGATATTGAAGAAATTGAAAAGGGGAGGTTATTAAAAGTGAGAGCAAGGTTGGGTGGCACTGTATTTGTTTTTATTAATATTTATGCACCAAATAAAGGAGGGAACGATTTTAATTTTTAATAAATTAAAGCAAGCTCTTTTAAATATTGATAATGATGATGTGGTGGTGGTGGGAGGAGATTTTAATTGCACTATTGATTTTACAATGGATAGAAATAATGAGAACCCAATCCCCAATCCTCAAGTGAATTAGCTGCAGTTTTCAGTTCAGTGGCCTGGTTGATGTCTGGAGGTGTCTGCACCCCCAATGCAAGACAGTACACCTGGTCTCATTGTCGCGCACAACAAATATATAGAGCCAGGTTGGACATTCTACACATCACACACACAATTGAATAAATTCATTAAAGCCAATATCATCCCCAGTAGCCTCTCTGACCACCACTGCCTGTTAGTTACAGTAATACTCACCACTGACTCTCACAGCACCTCCTACTGGCATTTTAATTTAAAGCTATTACAGGACACACTTTTTGTAAAACAATTTAATGATTTTTGGAACATTTGGAAAAAAAAAAAACAAATTATAAAAAAATATTAGGCAGTGGTGGGACATTGGCAAAACGCAGATTAAAATCTTTTGCCAGCAGTACACACTCAATTCAACCGGGTCACTGAACGCAGCAGTGAGAGAGCTGGAGTTGAAAATTCTCCAGTTAGAGCAGCCTGGACACAGACCACCAGGAACAGACCCTGCAAACGCTGAGGGAGCAGAAACACATGCTGGGCAGCCTGCTGAAGGAAAGTGAAGGGGCGCTGGTGCGCTCTCTTCATGGAGCTTAAAGACATGGACACCCCTCCAGTTTCTTTTGGCTTGGAGAGGAGGAGAGCAGACAGCCGGAAGATGCACTGCGTCCGGACGCCTTGGGCAGGGAGCTGTACAGCCGGGAGGAGATCAGCAGGGAGGCAGTAAAATTCTATTCTGAACTATACAGCAAAGAGCCTTGTGAGCAGAAGGATACAGACCTGCTGCTCCAGGATTTGCCCACCCTGAGCGAGGAAGAACAGAACCAATTAGACAAGCCACTAACATATGAGGAGCTGACCACTGCTGTTTACACAGCTTTCAAATGGAAAAGCTCCTGGCATTGATGGACTGCCCACTGAATTTTTAAAAATTTCTGGACTGTGATTGGTGAGGACTTTTGCAGGTGCTGGGAGGCCTCGAGATAAAGAACTGCCCCTCAGCTGCAGGAGGCAGTAATCACACTACTGCCCAAGAAAGGAGACCTGTGTTTACTCAAAAACTGGAGACCTGTATCGCTTTTATGTTCTGATTTTAAAATTATTTCAAAATGTCTGGCCAATAGACTAAAAATGTGTATAGGAGCTGTAATACACATGGACCAAACTTACTGCATACCGGGACGTTCCATTTTGATAATTTGTTTTTAATTCGAGACTTTTTTATCAATGGCTAAGACATGTGATTTGAATGTTGGGCTGGTTTCTTTAGATCAGGAGAAAGCGTTTGACAGAGTCGACCACACATACCTTTTAAAACCCTGAAGCCTTGGGTTTGGCCTGTTTTTATTTCTTATATCCAGCTTTTATATTGGAATGTTTTTAGCATTTTAAAGATTAACAATGGGCTGAGTCAGCCCTTCCCAGTGTGCAGGGGTATTAGGCAGGGCTGCTCCTGTCTGGAATGCTTTATTCACTGGCCATAGAGCCCCCCTGCACCTGCTGAGGGGCCGGCTGGTTGGCTGGGCAGTGCCTCCTCACCCTCCTCTGTCGCAGTGAAGGTGTCCGCTTATGCAGATGATGTGAACGTGTTTGTGTGCAGTGACGGAGACATCAAGGCACTACAGCAGAGCCTGCACACATTCCAAAGAGCCTCTACAGCAAGAGTTAACTGGGCAAAGTGTGACACCTTCCTGTCAGGTAGTTGGCATGATTGCACCCCCCCTGTCCTGCCTGAGGCGCTGAGATGGGACAGGACAGGTATAAAAGTGCTGGGGGTGTTTTTTGGAGTGGAGATATATATGCAGAAAAATTGGGAGGGCCTAGTGGACAGGGTGAGGGGGCGGCTGCAGAGATGGAGGGGACTGCTGGCCCAGCTGTCCTTTAGGGGAAGGGTCCTGGTGATTAATAATCTGGTGGCCTCCATGCTGTGGCACAGGCTGGTGTGTCTGGACCCTCCCCGGGGCATGGTGCAGGAGATCCAGAATACTGCTGGAGTTTTCTGGAGCGGGGAGACATTGGCTGAGGCCAGCGGTCCTGTATCTCCCCACTGATGAAGGGGGCAGGGGTTGGTCTGCATTGCCAGCAGGGTGGCGGCCTTCAGACTGCAGGCGGTTCAGAGGCTCCTGTGCGCTGGGAGGGAGGCTCATTGGAAGAGGCTAGCTTGTTTTTTTCCTCAGCAGAGTAGGGGGGCTGGGGATAGACAAACACCTGTTTTTAATTGAGAGTGCCAGACTAGCTAAAGTAGGTCTCTCTTCTTTTTTGAGTGTTTTAGATGCCTGGAGGACAGTGAGGGTGGCGGGGATGAGGGGTCCCTGACAGGCAGGGTCCTGTTGGAGGAGCCCCTATTTTTCAATCCGCTCTTCCCTGTACGTTTCTTTCAGTCAATGACGCTCTGTGCCAGCTTTGTGAGGGCAGGGTGACCAGGCTGAGACATCTTATCAACTTTGAGCTCTCCTGCTGGCTGACTGCTACACAGCTGTCTGGGCGGCTGGGCTGGCACTCGAGAGACTGGCAGAAAAATGGTCAGTGAACTGAGAAGTTGTCTTTCCCCCGAGCTCAGGGAGGCTGTGAGAGAGGAGATGTCCAGCGGCACAGGGCAGAGACAAGACTTCATCTTTCCAGGGCTGCTAGTGTGTCCAGCAGTAGGTGAAGGAGAGGAGGGTGTAGGAAAGAGGGAATGTTATTAAACCTAGACACAGTTAAAGATCTAACTCTTCATACAGCAGAGTAAGAAGATCTACCAAATTTGTGTGAAGGCATCACATTCCCACCAGTTGAGGGGTTGGTGGATTCAGGATGGAGGGCATGTCTGGAGGTAAAGGAGGGTGCAGGCCAGTATGGAGGGTGCTGTATAAACTGCCCCTCACCAAGAAGAGAGGGGACCTGCAGTGGAGGATCCTGCACTGTATTGTGTCCACGGCAGGTTTCTCCACAGAGTTGATGCTAGCATTAGCTCAGAGTGCTGTTTCTGCTCTGCAGAGGAAACAGTGTTTCACATGTATAGTGAGTGTGTCAGGCTAGGACCACTCTTCCATCTCCTACAGGAGCTCCTGCAGAGGCCTAGGCGAGGTTCACAAAGAGCTTTTTATCTTTGGGGTTCCCTACAGTTTTAAAAAAAGAAACAGGTGTGTTTTAATTAATTTTATAATGGGTCAGGCAAAATTGGCCATTTTAAAATCCAGAAAGAACAGTATCTCTGGCGCGGGCTGACTGATGTTGTGTTGCAGTTCAGGGTTTTGGTGGTCAACCGGATAAGAGTGGATTTTGAATTTTTAAACTAAATAATAACCCGGAGGACTTCAGGAGAGGTGGTGTGTGGGAGGCGCCTTGTGTGCTGTGAGTGAGGAGGGGAGCTCCAGTTTTGTTCTAGTTTTAATTTTTATTTTTATTGTTTTACAGTGTTTTTTTATTAATTTTGGCTTTAATCTGTTTTTAACAGAAAAGAAAACACTGTGTTTTTTTTTAATTGATTTTTTATGATCCTTTTATATTGGTAAAATCTATTTTTAAGGAGAACATGATGTATTTTAGGATTTTTTTAATATTGCTAAATCTTAATTTTGTTATGTTTTACCTTTATTGAGTTTTAATGGATTTTATTTGGAATGTTAAATAAAGGATCTTAAAAGTCAAAAGTCTCTCTCTCTGTCTCTCTGTGGTGGGGTTTCATGTGCTTGTGTATTGTGCAGGGTGTTTGCTGTTCAGTATCTCTCTCTCTCTCTCTCTCTCTCTCTGTGGTGGGGTTTCATGTGCTTGTGTATTGTGCAGGGTGTTTGCTGTTCAGTATCTCTCTCTCTCTCTCTCTCTCTCTCTGTGGTGGGGTTTCATGTGCTTGTGTATTGTGCAGGGTGTTTGCTGTTCAGTATCTCTCTCTCTCTCTCTCTCTCTGTGGTGGGGTTTCATGTGCTTGTGTATTGTGCAGGGTGTTTGCTGTTCAGTATCTCTCTCTCTCTCTGTCTCTCTGTGGTGGGGTTTCATGTGCTTGTGTATTGTGCAGGGTGTTTGCTGTTCAGTATCTCTCTCTCTCTCTCTGTCTCTCTGTGGTGGGGTTTCATGTGCTTGTGTATTGTGCAGGGTGTTTGCTGTTCAGTATCTCTCTCTCTCTCTGTCTCTCTGTGGTGGGGTTTCAT